>JAGFPH010001168.1:11168-21183 GCA_018207615.1 Philaenus spumarius
CCCCCTAAAATTTAGAATTTTTTGAAACCCTTTCTTATCAGCACCTACGGCCCTAGAGGAATCTACATAGCAAATTTCATTCCAATCCGTTCAGCAGTTTTAGAGAGATCGTGATTTAGTAACTTTGACCCGTCAAAACCCCCCTAAAATTTAGAATTCTTTGAAAACATTTCTAAGTGAGCACCTATGGCCCTAGAGGAAGCTACATACCAAATTTCGGTAAAATCCGTTCAGTAGTTTTTCTGAAATCGTGATCAGTGAGTCAGTGGATTTGGCTTTTACATATATATAGATTTGTGTTAGTGTGATGCTTGCGGTTGTGACTGAATTATTATCTTAGTTGAGTTATTGATATATGTAGTCTTGGTTCTAAATAATAAATGCATTGTCAGTGACAGGTTTGTAGTGATATTGTAATTACATTAATACAGTACACCCATTTTATATCGATCCTGATATATGAGTGGCTTAGTTATAGGTTAGTATGGTTGTTGTTAATATTTCTTGTTATTACTGACTTTAAAAATTGGCTTTGATCTAGGCTCGTATATTTACTTCCTACGATAGGTTAGGTTCGAATGTTTACATTGTGTAAACTAGGTCAAATATTATATCGTTTTGTCAATAGGCTATTACATATTTTCAGACTGTTTACTATTTTCTTTAAGACGGAATTTGGAACTTTATAACTGTTGATCCAAGCTAAACCAACTCATAAAATTTCGTACAAATCCTACCTTCCTAGACCATTAATGTTATGTTATGTTTAAAATAGCAGTACTAACCTTTAAATGGTTCTTTGTACTCCTTTTATGTTCGATCACAAACTAAGCAAGCAGAACTGTTCCGTAGCGTGTACAAAGCGTAGAGTAACAGCTTGGAATACATTTTTTACACAATGCACCTGAAACAAAGCATCAACTCCTATAAAAGAGAAAGTACATCCGTACGTACATACATACGTATGTGAGTAACATATAATATAATAGCTGATTTCACCCATTAACAGTAATACTTAAACAAACCCAGCTTAGATTATATTTTATGGTTATGTTTACAAATTCAATCATTATAATTTCTTGTGAAGTTGATTGTTTTAAATATGAGTTATAGAACAAATGTATGCTATAACACCTTCTAAGATTTGCTTTCGGGTTATAAAGTGTATATAAATACAACCGTTTATCATCAATACATTAGTTTTTACAAATTTAAATTCGTTTAACTTACGAAACATTCGTCTATCTTCGTATAACATATAAACATATTCGATTATTAATTTATTCACTGTAATAGTCTATTATTAATAACTTCTAAATCATTTGATCTACCAATATGAAATAAAAAGTAATTAAAAGATAATATTTGTATCTTTCTTTAAATATAATGGGTGTTCACAAACTCCCTGGAAAATTTTGTGTATTTGTTACTTAAAATTAAATGGCCGCCATCTTGAAACTGTTTAAGATATCGTTACGAAATTTTATACACTTGTTTTTACCTAACAAGGTATACGTTCGTGCCAAATTTGATGTTTCTATCTAAAATAGTACTCAAGTTATAAAATAATTTGTAAAAAATACAAACAGACGGACAGACAGAAAACTAGGCATGTTAGACCCATATTTATATGACATTTTTTTATTGTCTTGACCTAAGGAACAAATACACAAAATTTGTCCAGGGAGTTTGTAAACACCCTGTATGGGTAATAACGTATATAAATACAACATTTTAATAAGTATTAATAGGCCTACAGTTTTATAATCCTTACAGTTGTACGCATTTACCGAGTTAAAAACACCCTTCAGCATAGTTAGTTAGGCCTAGATAAAGTCTGTTGTTTTTTAACAAGAGGGATAGCATATCAATGCCACGTGCCAATACACTCTATTAGGTGTCTTACGGTCTCACACTTTCAATTCTGCGTCGATTCAGGTATATAACAAATATTTAAAATTTAAGGGTTTTTAGCCACTTTGACCCTCTTCCAAAATAATGCGGCCTCCTAGACCCTTACATCCCTATTCTACTTTTCGAAGCTCTATTTGAATCCGGTCCTAAAGTGTCGGATGCAAAGAATAACCACTCCACATCGAGTCAATTGATATGCTTACCGGGGAAATAGTTTTTTTTTATGATGTGTTTCTGATACACATATTTAAATAGTGGTGTGCATGAGCTTAATTGTGGAAAGTATGACATGTTTTACATAGGTGAGATGAGAAAAACATTCAAGGAAAGGTGCAAAAAACACTTACAAAAACAAACTTCTATATATGCTGATCATTTTTGATCGAAACAAATCTAACGGCGATATGGAAATATTGGAGAAATGTACAAAGGGTAGAAAGATGGATGTATTGGATTATTTTCATATTTACAAAGCTGTAAAAACGAAACCAATTAACATATTAAACGATCTGACGCAGTTTACGTAAAATGCTATATTTGAAGTCAAGTAAAATTAAATTCTCCTAAATATTATGCAACCAGCGTCACAACTTAATGAGACCCACTCGAGTTAATTCATTGCGTGCCCGTGACAAATCACACGTACTTGTGTGCGGAGTTATGTCGTTTGTTTTTAATGAAATTGTTTAACGGTCCTTTATTGGTGAACTTTTTATATCTTGTAATGTTATTGTGTTTTACAAGTAATTATTTTTGTTGAGTGTTTGTCTTCGTGAATGAAATATTAATGTTGAAACTATAGTCAGAATTTCAAAAAGAGACAAAGAAGTATAAAGTACTGTTAAAGGTTAGTACTGCCATTCATAGAAACCTATACATAAATATATAGAGTGTTTGTAAATATTAATTTAAATTAAGTTTTTTACGACTATAATTTGAAATACATAATTCTATGAGTGTTAAGAGATTTATCTAAGGAGCAGTGTGAATTTTGTGTTATAAATCAAAACGCAGGGAGAGGAAGAGGGGAAAGGAAAAGAGATAGAGGGAGAGAGAAAGAAATGGGAGAGGAAAAGATATATATAGAGAGAAAGAGAGAGGAAAGGAAAAGATAAAGAGGGAGAGAGAAAGAAAGAGGAGAGGACATATAGAGGAAGAGAGAGAGAATGAAAAGAAATAGAGGTAGGGATAGACAAAAGGAGTGGAAAGGAAATAAGGTAGAGGGTGGGAGAGAGAAAGGGGAGAGGCAAACAGATAGAGGGAGAGAGAAATAGAGAGGAAAGGAAAAGAAAAATAGGGAGGGATAGAGTAAAGGAGGGAAAAGGAAATGAGATAGGGTTGGGAGAGAGAGAGAGAGAGAGAGGGAGGGAGAGAGAGAGAGAGAGAGAGAGAGAGAGAGAGAGAGAGAGTGAGAGATAGCAAGCGGTCAATTGTGGGGAGATTTGGTTGTCTGTATGGTCCATTGTGGGGAGAATATGTTGACCTACACCTTTTTTTTCAACGTAATAGGTTATTTAGGCGGTAATAAACATTTCCAGCTGAAAATTTCGTTAAAAAAAATATCCCCACTTTGGACCTTAGGGCGAGAGGCTTAGTTCGGGAGAGAGGCCACCAGGGCTGCGCTGATTGCTGTTCTCTCTCACCCAAAAGAGAGAATTTCCCGTGGTCAATTGTGAGGAGATGTTCTTTGATTGGTTAGTTCAAATTTAAGAGAGACAAACTAGCTGTATCGTCCCTTGTGGGCCTGTAAATATGACAACATCGCACAGCGTTGCCATTTTCTTAAACCTAGAATGATCACTGTTGTGAACTCGAGCCGTACCTCACGTCTTCTGTTGATTGTCTCTCCTCACTTTACGCGATGGTACATTGTGGGCCTAACACACTTGTACAGCGTAGGATCCGAGCAAATGCTTAGTGTACATGTACTCTTAACTTTTCTATGTTCTTTAATTTTATTGAATAATAATTATCACTTATGCTAAATAAATTAAACTAAACATAATTGTTACATTATTTTTTGAATGTAAATTTGTAACTAACATTGTGCATGTACTGCGAGTAAACGCTGTTGCTATGTCGTATGTACACAGTTACAAATTCTGTTAGATAAAAGAAAGTTTTCCCCGCCATTCTGTTGTTGCCTCCACGCGATGTCAGAACGGAAATCAATTAATACATCCTCAACCCCGACCTTTATCCAGTCTTTTAGTTCGATGTCTTGTACTTCTGTCCTAATTGTAAAAATTTTAATAAATAGTATTCAATTTTCCCTATATGTTTATAAAAGGAGTTCCAAACGTATGGGACCTCTTCCGAAACTTTTATACAACGGAAAGTAGAAAGATGGAAATTTGGGAATGTCTTTGGATGATTAGTAACTACTTTTATAATCTTTCAAGACCCTCCCCCTCTCCTCACAGAAGGGCTCTGTGGGGGGCAATTCAAATTTTTTTAATGTAAATATACGCCTTGTGACACATTAATTTTGTTGTCCTTAAATCACAAGCATTTTAATACCAAGCAAAGTAAGGTACTACAACCCTATCAAAAATGGTGGCCGAAAAACTTTTTTTTTAATTCTGGACCAAACAAATTTTTAACCGTTTAAAATAGAAAAACGATTTTGTTGGATATAAATTTGAATTAATAGTTAATTAAAGGTTTATAACCTATAACATTTTGTTGTCTATGGTAACAACTGAATAATTTCAATGAATAATTTCTATTTAATATTATTAAACTGTATTTAATTTGCCAGTTTGGACAGATTTTATTTTTATTTGCATTTAATTTCCCAGTTGAAAATATGATTTTGAAAGTTAAATTCAAAGAGGGACAATACAAATTTAATGTATAGAGTGTAATTGGATTTGAATAGAGAAGACAAAATAGAGAAGCTCAAAATAAAATGAATGTTGAAGTACTGAAAAGTAGTAGTAGCTGATACGCTTATTCAGAATAAAGATACGGTAACCAGAAGAGATCCAAACAGACATCACTCTTCCATTCCTGTGAATCTTCTGACGAAAAATATAAGTGCAGCTGGTGTTTAGATGCCATAAGATGCCGAACACATAATTTCACTTTGCGCTTATCGAATCCAAAGTAATAAAAAATATTATTTCCTCGTGTTTTTAAACTTATGCAGCTTATTTTATAATATAATCGTTCACGTTCAACAATCAGTAATAATTTGTATATCGTAAACTAGGGCTTATTTTAAGATAAGAGAAAAAAATCTAAAATATAAATAACTTTTACTTTTTGTTCTGATCTATTTGTGTTTTCTCACGTTCTTTTCGGTTTTGAAAACAACTGGTTTTGTGGAAGAGTTTAGTTATAAATATTTTAGCTTTTAATTGTTATTAACAATACGGACTACGAAAACCTTGATTTACTCTAATTTAGGACTATTCTTAAAAAGTACTGAACCGATTTTGATGCTGTATTTACCACTGAACAAATTTTATCTTTGGAAATTGTGCCTGGTATTTCTATTTCTTTTCCTTTGCTAGTTACATGCTAATGTCAGTGTCCAAATTGCACAAAAGTACAGAAACATATAATATTTAGAAACTGGACATGACAATAATAACCGTCTTTGTGCTAATATTTGCTTAGTTTGCAAATAATGCCAATACAAATTACGCTAGAGGGCCATTTAAAACGGAATTCATTCGGTTTACAATTTATATTGTAACGTGGTCACACTTCCCACAATTTTTACTGTGACAACTGTCTGCGATTTATAAAAGAAACGATTACATCAAATAAAAACAATTAAAATACATAATGAATTATTTAAAAATATATGTAGGCTATTCTTTCCGCTTGTCTGTTTATGTATTTAAATTGTTTTTATTTGATTCAATCGTTTATATATATTTAGACTAGCAGACTAATGTTAGTCTTAGTAGTATCAGTGTACAGGGATTCCATATTATTACAGGCCATAGATACGTCATTTAATAACATGTGTGCGAAGTATCGTCCATATTGGTCAATTAGTTACCAAGACATCAATTCCTAACCGCAGGTATGTCCATTTCTCGGTAGCCTCTATTGGCCCAATATAATAACTGCAAGTCTTTTTTTTATCGCCTGTAACTAAAAAAAAGATTTGACATAGTTTGAAGTATTCTATATAGAAAATGCGGAATTTTTACTAGGAGTAATCGTTTTACGACTTCATTTTCCTAAACTGAAAACAACATAATTTTTGTTTTGATTTGATACCTATCGAAGTCGGTAGAAAATGTATGACTGATTACATGATATTCAAATCGAAAAATTCAGATATTTTAGTTCATAAAGATATCTCAAACGGGTTGTAAGTTACAGTCGATTTACTTCAAGCGTGAACATTTTTGAAAGGTAAAGGGGTTAAATGCTTAGATTTCGCCTATTTTTGGCTGTATGTATTAATTTAATTAATATTTTAACACGCAAAATGTTCAAAAACAATATTATGTGTATATTATAACCATACAAATACTAAACATGCATTACAAATTAAAAAATTGTCCAAAAACTGTAGATAGAACTTTTACTGTAGATAGACAGACCTACCTAGCATTTCCTCTTGTTTCTAATATTGTGAATTTGTTGTTATAATATAGTCTTTGAAAATTTTCCGTTTTGATTGAATTTTTACACAGATGTTTCAATTTAAATTATTAATATATGCTAAAATTTAAAAAAACGATTGATACAAATTACAGATATTATGGTTTGAACATCATATCTGTTATCTTTAAAAAATTCTTCGTTAAATCGAAGTCTGTAGAAAATGAATGACTGATTACATGATATTCAAATTAACCTAAATTGTCGAGAATTTCATTGCAAATTCAAATATGTTTAGTTTATAAAGATATTTCAAACCGTTTTTCAGTTACAATCGATTAACCACAGGCGTGTACCTTATTGATAGTTGGGGGTCAAAAAGGCCCCTTTTTCGCACTTTAAGAGTCTGTATAGTAAAAACTAATAAAGCTAGATACTATAGCTTTTTACAGTCATAATAACTTATACTATATTATATGTGGTAAAATACCACAACAAAAACTTTCTTGCAAATATAAAAAAAATTCCATTTTGATTTTTTCAAAATTTAAAAGAACATTTTTCTTCTATGTCCTTGTATTGTTTTAGAACTCTTTTCATCTTAAAATAATATTTAAGATAATATTTCAAAAACACGCGAAACCTGAGATTTTAACCATCTCCGCCTTTCAAAAAAGTACACGCTTCCAGTAAATCGGTTATAACTTAAATATCGTTTCTGGTTGTACGAAATATACATATTTTAAAATTTCAATTGTTAAGCTCTGTGATAAATTAAACTAAAACAAGTACTAACACAAATATAATGCTTTTCATTTATAAAAATAATAAAGCATGGACAATGGAATCAATGTCAAAGATAAATAAGTAATTGTGTATAAGTAATAATAATTATTAATTTGTTAATAAGGTGATAACATAAAGACAATGATAAATGTCCAATTCACGAAAAATAGCTTAATTTGCTTTGAACAATTAATTTACTATAAATAAAGATTGTCCAACATTTATAAAAAGTACCCTTTAACATTCTTGAAAAAAATATAATACCTACATTTTCTATATAGATATCAAAGTACAGTATATTAAACAAGAATGAGATGTGTCTTTAAAATTGCCAACACAATCGTATCTTTTAACGCGTTTAAAACGAAGTTAGTAGGACACTAATTAAATATTGTCTTCAGTCAAAGGTCGGCACTACAGATTCATTGAAAGTTAAAAGTATAAAAAAAAACAATCTAAAGACCGGATGTATCCAAGGCCGACCCGACAAAGTATTTGTCAAGTTCGTGCACCACTGCATATTGCGAGCAATCTGCTCATGCTGAGGTGTGTAAGTTACCTTGCCTAACTTAGTATAAGAGTAAGTCGCGTTAGTCCCGACGCCGACACCAGCATTTTTATATTAAGACGATAATTTTATGTATGGGTGTGATGGGTCTCTGAAACCTGGAACTCTGAACTATGCGTATAATTCTACCAAATATAAAGATTGAAAACTGGGGCTATAAAAAGGGTGATTTGAGGACCAGGATTCATTAAAAACGTTAAAAAAAAACGCGCTCATATCTGTTCAGTGGTTGTGGTTTTGCAGTATTTTGGGCTGTGAGTATATGTAATATTGTAACTTAAAAAGCCAGTGGGGGAAGCCCTGGGGTCCGAGGGAAAACCCCTTTGTTGGTGAGTGCTTGCACCATTACAGTAATGTACATGCAAGATTTGAAGGGTGTAGCTACAGTAGTTTTGGCTGTGTGTATATATTAGTGTATATATCATTACACCTAAAAAGCCATGTACCAATCTTACAAAAAGAATAATTAAGGGAACGGAAGCAATACTGGGCCACATAGATTGGTACTGTTCAAAACTTACCTTAAAATTTTAAATATCACCAAAAGTAGGAATATTTCAGCTTATCTCTTACAATGCACAGGATACCTAAAGGTTACCTCAATAAACTATAGAAATAGGTATAATTTTAGGTTTATTAACCAAGTTAAGTAAAAAGTTTATACGCCCTTAATACAAAAAAAATTATTAATACGCCCTTAATACAAAAAGATTGAGATTTAAAAAGGAAAACATATATATTTTATTAAATTGAATTTAAAAACCCTCCCCAAAAATAAAAATCAAAAACCCTCCCTTTCAATAATAATTACAGAATTTATACAGAAGATTTACAAGTTACAAAGTTTTAACATGAAGTACCATGGATTTGTTTTAAGAATAAATATATATATATGTCGTTGGCCAACTCTAAAAGGTAATTATAATTAATTGAATAAATAGACAAAATTAATTATGAGACGTCTCTCTATATATATAAAAAAAAAGGTGTGAAATTTCTAATGTGCAGCCCTTAGGGCTAAGGTCCGAAATGTGCTAGCTTGCTCCTCCCAATTTATTAAATACTAACATATCCTAAATAGTACACATATACAAAAATTACTTTCAAAATACAGCCTATTTAACACTTAACATAAAAGGAAAAGAACAACTGCAGATAGTTCTCATTTTAACTTAAGTTCTGTCTCTAATCAAATCACTGTAGAAATATTTTGTTTATATATTTAATGTTCAGTTGGAAAGTAGGCCTTTTCTAATTGTAGTTGTTGCAGGTTATCCCATTGCATTAAAACATTCCCTGCAGTTGGACCAGTATAACTGTATAACACAAATAACAATTTCCTTTTTAGAAAACTTGCAGTTATTTAAATAAGCATAAAATGATAGTTCTTTGAGTTGGCTGTTTTATTGAATTTTGTAGCACAGATAGCAAATTGCTACTTAGATTGTGATGGTTAATATAACATGTGTAATGTTGCATAACACTGTCTGTACATGTTAGGTAAGCCACATGGTAACATAAAAGAAATGTTAACGTTTAGTTACATATCAGCAATATTTTGCTTATAGCTTATTAAAAGTTTTCAATATCTGTTACACTGTAGAAATACTACACAGTTATAGTTAATTAATGCATGACACTTTAGGCTTGTTTGTGGAAATATGTTTAGGCTTTAACAATAACCAAAATGATATCGGCTTTATAGTTTTTTGTAGGCTGTAAGAATTACATTTAAAATTTAGGCTGTAGTAAAAAAAAGAAATACATAGGTTTCTCTAATAAATTGAACAAAATGAGTTAGGAAGTTGTACATGAACCAAAAGTGCAAATAACCTAATTAAGTTTTACAAGTAATATTTTATAATTATTAAGGTAAAGCTAAAAACATTCCTACCTGGTATTCGGAAAACAAAGGTTTAGAAGTAATTCATGTTGTTCAGCGACACACGTTAATCGCGATCAAATTATTTAAAGTTTTGTAACATCACTACCACTTGGCAGCGTCTAAAAGTTTTCGTTCGTAACGGTCTAATGGCCGACGCTTTAGAACAATCTCATGACCAAGCAAAAATTTTTACTGAGTAGATAGAGAACAGCTGATGGGGTTGTCAGATTACATTTACCTCTGTTCCGTTGTGCACGATAAGAGGTAATACCGTACAGAGTCGACATCTGGCG
>JAGFPH010001168.1:44739-66675 GCA_018207615.1 Philaenus spumarius
TATATATCTTGTGTTGCATAAAAGGACAAATTTGTTGACATATCAGACTCTCTATGATTTGTTTACTAAGAGGAGGGGAGTAAGGGGGGTCAACAATTACAAAAGTAAAGGTTGGTCGTGCAATACACAATTGTACAGCTTATAAAAAGAAAAACAAAATGGCGCAAACTAGAGCTTAGTACCTTGTTTTTCAAAGTCAAGAATCATTTCAACCTTGCCTTTATTCGGGCGATTCATTTGCAAACAGTAAGAACTGAGAGCTGTCTCAACAAATATGAGGAACAATATGTATCCTATCAGTACATGAAAAGTGGTGCTTATCACATACGCAAACAGTTGAGAAAGTCAGGAGCAAAGGTCAAGGGTTGTAATGCAGGTTCCATTTATACGAAAATGATTTTCCAACGTTTTTCCAATACACATAGACTCTCAGATAAATTAGTGGTACAGTACTAAATTTATTTACTTTTAGTTTCTTTTTATAACGCTTTTATTAGCTTGGTACGTATCTATGTAATGGAATCTTTGAACGTGATTTTCACCCCCTCCAAAACGTCGGATTGATTTGAAACTTTGCACACTTGGACCGATGACAATGCAACATTAATTTTGCTACGTGTAGTAAGTGAGCACTGGTCATGGTCCCCAGAACGTTTTTTGGTGTCATTAAAAACTTAATATACAGGGTGATTTACGACGATGTGCAGAAACTTCGGGAGCTCATTCTACATGTAAAAGTAAATAAAAAAAGTTACATGCAAAGGTCCAGAAATGCTTCGTTTTCCAGATATCTGCCAACTTTTTTTTTAAATCTACTATCACACTTACGATATACAAAAAATCGAGTCTCTAGATTACAATTATGTAAGCTACATTTATTTGATTCTGTTTTGAGAATAAAAAATAAGAAAATAAATTATAGTTTAAAAAACTAAAAAAAACAATCTTTAGTAGCAAACAGAACTAAAAATGTTAAAATAATTGTAAAAAAAGCGTAGGGTGCGTTTTACTGTTTGTTTATAATAACTCTACTTGTATAAATTAACCAATGAAATATTTGTAACATTTGATGCCAAACACCCCACGCCTTTTCATAATTATTTGAACGTTTTTAATTCTGTTAGCTATTAAAGCGTGTTTTTTTTAGTTTTTTAAACTATAATTTATTGTACAATGTATTACATTTGACCTCAACATCCTTCTGTTTCTTAGTATTAACAAATTAATAACCTTCTTTGATGTTATAATACATTTATGATTTTTTCGATTGCTAATTACTTTGAACGACGGTACTAAGGTCTAGTTTACAAAATTCTGTTTCTCTTTTAATGAGTATTAAAATGGTGCATCATAACCTACCTTTTCAACTGAAACTTTAACCCCTTACCGGCCCCAATCCCCAAAAATCATTGAGGGTCAGATATTTCAAGTAATATGTGCTGTTACGCAACACAAGATATATACAAAGTTTTGTTAACTTATTTTCAGTAACAAAAATAATGATAGGATTAAACTGATTTTCTAAACACTCTGTATATGCTATTAAAGAAGAAATGTAAGTGTGTACATACTACAATTTTAACTAACCTAAAACCATACACGTTTAATTCACACGAAAATAGAGAGTGAAGATTTGCTGAATTGGGATTTCAAATTTTGGTTATTGGCATTTAAGGAATAAAAACGGGATATCAACCTGTAAAAAAATATGTCTATATTAACATTAAAAAGAGGTAAAATGCCTTTGTTTGTATGTTGGGAGTAATCTCTGGAACTACTGAACCGACTGAAAAAATTGTTTTACTAATAATAAACGGTACCAGATAACTGCCACATAGTTTCTCCCAGTTGAAACTTTATGCCTTCCCAAGAGTAGCATAGGTGGTGGTTATTTAGAATAGCAAAAGTAGGAAAATGTTACCATGGAAAATATTAGATGCATGTAACACACATCCATATTTTATTATATTATTATTTAAACTATTCCATCGATTTTGAACAAATTTGCACCAAAAATGTCAATTAGGCCTGTATAAATGCACGAAAAAAGGTTTTAAAAAAATTTGAAAAACAACCCCCTTTTTGTCCAAAAACCAATTATTATTATTACCTAAACGAGAATTTTTAAAAAGATGTTGTTTTTTGCATATGGTAGGGTACATTAAGAGCTACAAATAAGTAAAATTTTATCAAAATCGTTAGACCCGTTTTTGAGAAATTTTTTTCTCGTTTTTTTACCATTTTTGGGGGGTAAAACCTCTTAAAAATCTAAAATTAAAAAAAAATGAAAAACTTGAATGGAGATATTCCAGAACTACAGCTACATACTATATGTCATCAAAATCGGACCAGCACGCACACATCCTAACAGACACACGGACAGACATCACACAAAAAAAAAACACTTTTTTGGGTTCAGGGAGCACCAAAACAAATAATTCCACTAAAAATATTTTTTAGTTTGGGAATCACCAACACAGATAATTCCACTAAACATTTTTTGGGGGTTCAGGGAGCACCAAAACAGATAATTCCACTAAAAATTCAAATTCTAAAATTTGGACGAAAACAATACTTTCTCCATATAGTACGTAAGGGGGGGGGGGGGAGAAAGTATAAAGCTACACTATCCCTGAGTAACATAGGCTATAATTCATTTTGATAAAAACATTTTTTGTTTCAATATTTGTAAATTTAGTCGTAAAAAATTCTTAGGTTAGGCCTAGACTGATGAACCACACATGTATTTACATTTAATACCTTAGCATCCAATTGAATAACATAACAGGTAAAACAACTGTTTGCAATAATATTTCCATTAACAGCTGATTTCAAATTTTGAAGCAATTATTTGTGTTTCTAACTTTTAGGTTAGGTTATTATTAAAATGTAGACCTGAGCCTTGCTGGTTCTTTCAACATTTATTATAACTGCTGTTACAAAATATTCGAAATAATTTGATTTGAACATTTAACATTATTTACCATCTAATATATTTGGGGGTTACTATTATTTGTCAGCGGTCGAGCTGCTTGATCGAATTATTTCGACAACCGTATTGGGATTGTTTTCAATACACAGTGCATTGCGTGCTTCGTACGCAAACCCCCGTATTATTAGTATTTTGAATACACAGTGTATTGCGTGCTTCGCACTCCTACCCCCGTATTGGGAGCATTTTCAATACTCAGACCATTGCGTGTTTCGCACGCCAACCCCCCCATTGGGAGTATTTTTAATACACAGTGCAGTGCGTGCTTCGTACGCCAATTTTAAGCCTATGTGCTATGGACGCACATGTGAAATATTAGTGATTATTACGTAGAAAGGTTCAAAAATAAAAAATAAAGCAATTTATACTCATTTAGACTATACAAAATATACAAAAATAAAAGGTCACCTCCTAGCACAGGAAATACGATATTTGCGTAGCATTGAACGTGATAAAAGATGAAACTCGTAGGTACTTGTTTTACATATCTATGTAACATAACTGCAAAATCTCAAGTTTTTAGAGTGTTTTTATTATGTAAGGCGTATTAATTAAAAAATAGCGAACTATTCTCGGAACGCCCGCACGCAGGAGTGCTAGTCCGTCTAGAGTAATAATATACGTTTCCTTCTATTTCCACCTGCTCAATACTTTGTCTACCCGATTGTTTTCATACTTAGTTGTAAAATAGCCAGATTAACAAAAAGTTATTTTAATAAATTTCCCAATCTGGCAATTTCGTAATTATAGTGGGTCATTCATCTGTAACTTAAAAAATGTTGCTTCTTTATTTATTTTTTGATTTATATATAAACGATAAAATACAAGTTAACCCCCAAAGCCATTCCACAGTATTCATCAACAATACACACACATGGATTCCAGCAGAACCTAATACCTTTGCGGCAATATCCGATCGATTTGGCACATCGTTTTGGTAAATTGCTGGCACGTGTTGCCACAGGCACCGTTAATTGAAAAGTTTTCAAACGTCAAACTCAATTACCTCCTTCTAAAAGCGTTTGTTATAAACTACGTTGCACTATTAAAACAATCACTTTATTGTCTGTGCGAATGCATACGTTTGCAAAAGCATTGCCTTTTGATATCCTGAACTAGTATTTCAATTGCACTTCTACATTCAACACGAATAATCGTAAACGAAGTTAGTTAAACCATTAATGTTTTTCAGCAAAGATTTAAAAAAATATCTTGCGGGTATAAAAGTACATTCATATTTGTACTTAAAATTTTTGAAAAATTAACGTCAGTTTTCGCACCTAAAACTTAAATGAAAATATTGTGAACAGATTCTCCACGGCCGACTTACTGGGAAAAGATTCTAAACCGAAGTTCTTGGTTGATAAAAGACACAGTTAATATTAAAGTTAATAAACTGACCCTTATGCGGGAAAGAGAGAAGACTGGGAAAATAACAATATACCCTACAGCAACTCCAGTCTGGTACACAGATGGATCTTTTATAAGCAGGAACTATGGTCGCTATCAGCGCATAGACTACTGAGCCTTGAGCCGCTCTACTGACTTCGAAACAGATATCGTAACGATTATTGGCTCCTTTCACTTTGTTTTGTTGAAATGTTACAGAAACAGCCAAATCCTAATTCTTTTCAACAGTCAAGCAGCACTAAAACCCTCAACTCAGAATAAATCTCATCCAACATTGTAAAGGAATGTCTCATCATTATCCAAATTCTCCATCAAGAACATGGTGAAATTTAGTTGGGTGTCGGGATATGGTGGCATCCAAGGGAATGAGATGGCAGACAATCTCGACAAGAAAGGAACATCCATACCCTTCATAAGACAGGAACCAATACCCTTAATTAGCCATGCATGGCAAAGAGCACAGGAACAGGTAAGAACAACTCTGGAGATGGTCACAACCCGGTCAAGCAGAAAGCAAACTACTAATCGTGGGACCAAGTACCAGCTGTCCCAGATCAAGCTAAACCGACATCAGCTGAGTACAGTTGTTGCACTCATAACTGGATTTGGTCAGTTCAGGAACTAGCAACTGCAACCAGGCCCAAGATTCTGCAAGAAACCTTGATGGTGAAATCCTGGTGCACGGGCGCAGAAGGCTCTTTAGAATCCGGCAAAAAGGGGACATAGATGATACGAACTTGGTGAGGAAAATCCAAGTCCTCACAAGTTGTACAGATTTTTTTTTTTGCCAGTTAAAAGTGTTGCCTAAACCTAAAGTTGATGTGCAAGGCGTCTTCTTCAATGCAGGAATCCACCCCAAAGAACTTATAATCTATCTAATAAACTGTTAGATTGTGGCTGAAAGATTATTAACTAATACATAATTCGTTTTCTCTAAAAAATAATAAGTTAAAAGATTTGTTGTAAGCTATCTGTGGACAGATGTGTAGCAAAAACATTGAACACCATACGGTGGTAAATATTTTACGAGTTTCACCAAGTTTGAAAATGTTCAACACCTTATTTTGACTGTCGTTGTTTTTACAAATCGTGATGAATATATCTTCAGAAAACGTTATCGTAAACTTTAGCGAAATTCTCATCCGATTAGGAAATTGTCAAAACTTTCAATACGTCACTGGAATCGCTAATTCACGATACTGAACTGATTTCTTGGGGCTACACGTGAAAGGTTCTCTCACGTCAACACGTTGTTTGGTCGTTCTTGGTCGTCCGGTACTATTTCCTTTGACAATACAGCTGGTGTCTTCAAACTGATGATACCATCTACTACAGATGTTCTTACCACATTTGAACTTAATACTGTTGCACGGTGCACTCTAACTACAGATGAAGTCCTTGCAAACTGTAAAACGAATATGATCCAATGTATATGTATATGTATTTGTTATACACGACCAGACCGTTTGACGATCGGGACCAAATTTGGCACAGTGGGTGATTAGCAAATAAGAGCGCTAAGGCCTTAAAAATTATTTCGATTACTACCACCTAAGGGGCTAAAATAAGGTAACGACCCTAATACAATAAACCTTTAGTTCCCATGAGAATGTGAGCTGATATTATTTGTATTTCATAGTTTGAGAGTGAATAATTTTGTTGTTGAGCTCGATGAAATGTACTGTTCTCTTTTAGTAGCAAATAAGAAGTTGGAAGTCTCAAACAATCAATCACTTAGGAGACCTCTATATTTGTTTCTTCACTGCTAGATTTTAAGCCAAGAAAGAATTGTTTTAATTTTTCATTTTGTTAATACTTGTATACGTATATTTCGTAGTAAATAAATAAAGTTTAAAGAAAAAAAGTGGCAAATGAATATATTACACGCTATATGTTCTTAAAATAAAACTTGAATTAATTTAATTTGAAAGAAACCTTTACAAATGTAGGGAATTTACACATTGTTGAAAAGGGAATTAGTTTATGTCTAGAATGATTATAACCTCCCTCAAAACCGAAATACTTAATGAAATATCTAAATTTTTAATTTAATTTGTACTGTCCAGGAGAAGCGATTACAGGAGTTTGCGTGCGAAGCAATCAAGGGTTTCCTCTAGTTATAATTAAACTGATATTTAACTAGGCAATAGAACTCAATATCTAAGTATAGTGGAAACACGAATTAACTTACCAGCTTATATCTAAATAGTTTTCAGTGGGAATCAAATAAGGTATACATCTGTTATTAAATAGTCTATCAATCATTCAAACAACGCAACTACAACCAATAAATAAACTTGTACTTCTCTCGGCTTGATCATAAATAAACAGGAGTCGTAAACGATCATGTTTTACTGTTATGTTGGGAACATAAATTCAATTCTGCGTTTTACGTTATTCAAATTAATTCAGTTTTCATTCGAACGATACCTATTTAAAGGACTCTGATTAGTATGTGGTTTTAGAATACGGAAAAAATTCCCAATTTATATTGTCACCCGCTCTTGCACAATTACCCACACACCAATATTTACAAGAACAAATTCCGTTTAATTCTCCTAACTGCATTTAGGATTTGCAGTCTTATCGTATTTCTCTATAAAAGGGAAAACTGTCACGTTATTTCGCCACGCAAAAGACTCCGGTAATGTACGAAATAAGCTCTATAGAGTACCTCTTTCCGCAGATTGTAATGTAAAGAAGTGAGAATGCAAGATGATCGTCCCTTGAATAAAACATGAAGAGTGTTTACAAACTTATGTTGGCACGTGCAATATGAATAAGGGATGTAAGTGAGCATTTCCTATGGGCATGTTTTTCTTTTCAGGATATTAACTACCACCTAAACTGGAATCGTTTCCAACGTTTTCCAGAAAATTGTTGCTTCGTGGAAATTATTAATTCATTGAACACTTTAGCTTCACCATACCATTTTTGTGTGGAGTGTCATTGTATCCCAATAAATCTCATATTTTTTATAGTATCAAATTATAACAATAATTCTCATAAGTTATACTTATGGGTATGAATTCTTTTGTACACAGATTAATCTGATTAAAACTTAAACAGATTATGGGTACAGTTGATATACATACACGAATGTACCGGAATGTAAATAATTTTATAGGTTTCACTGTTTCTCCCAACTATTTGGGAAATTGGTCCACTCACAAGCTGCCTGCGTTTACGAAATATTTGTGGAATTTGTTTGCCCCCCGTCTCAAGAGTTGCTTCGTTTCGCTCGCAATGGAAAAACACGCTTTGCGAGTTTGCACCTTGGCATTGTGGTCTCTTAATGTAGAGTGCTTCGCTTCGTTCGCAGTGGAGCTCCCAACCCGACCTTCGGCCTCGATTTAGAAGCAAACCCAAAAGAGGATTATTGAACCTTTGCATACACTAATACCTCACTCAAAATCATTAATCACTAAATACATACTGCTTAAATTATAATCATCACTATTTTTGGAATACTTATTATAATATAATATTATTATAATATATATTAATAAACAAAATGGCGGATAACAGGAAAACGAAGCGTTGTTGGGTCTAAGTTTATATGAACTTTTGTTCTTATTTTTAGCTATCGAATGAGCTTCCGAGACATTGCCGTATAGTTCTGAATCACCCTGTATATCGGGCAAACAGATCTTTTCACAAAAGGTTTAAGGAACATATCCTGTCGGCCACAAGAACCGAGTCAAAGTTTGGTGAGCTTATCATCCAAAATGACCATGGTTACTCCTGCATACAGTAGACGACATTCTCAAAATACTATATCGGTGTAAATATGGAAAGTTTATGAACGCGTCGAAACAGTTCGAAACATGCATATTGTCGGACGAATCCAACGCTTTATGACACAGTTAGTTAAGAAGAGATCCTTCCCGACAATTAACGCATGCGTACTACTGGGACATCAGGCAAGGTAGTCAGGAATCATGAGTAAAAAGTTTTTTTTAAATAATACGGTTATGTAAATGTATTTACGTGTAAGCCTTTGTGTAATATGACGAAGGATAACCTGATAATGGCTGAGTAGCCGAAACGTCTGTCGTTTTGAACGGACAAAGAAACAGAATATTGTAGATGGTAAGTCTATACAGGGTGTTTCTCGAGAGGTTGGCACAACTTCAGGAGATGATAGGGGTCATAAAGAAAGGCAAAATTGTCCATATACACATAGGTCCGGAAATGCTTCGTTATCCATATATCCGCAATTTTTTTTACAAATTAATTAATTTCTAGAAGAACGTCTGACCGATTGATTTCAAACTTGGCATGAAGTTTAAAATAACACTGATCAATTTTAGGAAACATTAACGACTATAACCAATCATGCGTTTCAAAATGCGGCTAAATTAATAAAAACAGTACGTTCTAACAAAATATGTCAAGACTCATTCCTTATCGGTTGGTGTAAGTGTAAAAACAATCGAATGAAGGATAATAGTTACGTTATGTGTAATAGTTGGTTTGTTCAACCTGGCATCCTATACCAACACATTAAACACAACACTATTGTGGGTGTGTATGTTGTTATTATCTTAAACTTAGCTATTAACTTTGATTTGACAGTTATACTAACCGATAGGGAATTAAAAGGTCTACGAAAAAAGTGTCAACGTTTTTTGTTAAAATGTATGGTTTTTGGGTAATTTAGGTTTGAAATATTCAAACAGCTGCCATTTTGAAACGCATGATTGGATATAATAGTACATTTTTGTTAAGGTAGATTATTTGTAGGTTAAACCTTATGCCAAGATAGAACTCAATCAGTCAAACATTTCTCTAGAAATAATTTATTTTGTAAAAAAAAACAAATAGCGGTTATGTGGAAAACGAAGTTTTACCGGACCTATGTTCAAATGAACAATTTTGCTTGTATTAAGTTCCCTTATCAACTGTAAATGTGAACAGAAAACAAAAGTGTTCCACATGGATCATGTATTACCACAAAGGAAATGTATTGTCACCGAAAGCAATGTGGTGTTACCAAACGAAGATAGTGAAATTGTGTGATGGATCCGTCGCGCTCGTTCATCCAATTTTAATTAAGATTCGTGAAATTGTAACATTTTAAAATTGCTGAATTCTCTAATAGGTAGACTGTCAACTTGATGGATTGTGAAAAATCATTTAGCAAAACTGTATCACGCTGGTGACGCTCGAATTAGCCTAATGCAGTGTGGTTGGATAGTGTTACTCTAAAAAGCTTTGTGTTGGTTTAAACGATGCATAATGCATAACCTCAAACCGACAGCGTGATGTCGTAAATCATGTATGGACACTTTCAGACGGATTACAGCTTTGACCGAGATATACAGATGCCATAATTACGGGTTCCATTATTGTGGAAAGAGAATGTACAGGGCGCTGCAAAAGGCAATACTAAAATAACCGGAGCTAGTTCAAGATCAAACATGTTTGAAAATGTTAAGGTTTTAATTTAGCCGCTTGTTTGTATTTGTAATAAGAAATCATAATTTTTAATATAGTGTACTAGTAAGCAAACAGGAAAATTAATTAGATACACATCAGAAATACAAAACATAAAAATACTATTTAAAAACAACAGACTTTATCTAGACCTACCTTACTATGTTGACAGGGATTTTTAACTCGGTAAATGTATAAAATTATAAGGATTATAAATCTGTAGGCCTATTTGTTAATTTTTTAACTTCCCGCTACCAATAAAGGGAAGTTATTGATTTCGGTCCGATTTTCGAAAGTCGAGTTTTCATTAAATCTCCACGTTTTGAGGTCCCAGGAAGCCATTCTGACTATTCCCGCCGAGGTGTCCGACCGTGTGTGTGTGTGTGTGTGTGTGTGTGTGTGTGTGTGTGTGTGGATGTATGTGTGTAAATAAATTTTTGTCGTACAGTTTCTCAAAAACGAATCAACCGATTGAATTCTACGACATGTCATTCGAAAGGGTGTATCAAAACTTAGATCTGATTAGATTTGAGAGTTAATCCATCGAGCCAATCCGAAGAAATTTAAAAAAATAACCTAAATTTTTTTTGAATTTTTATGTTTTTTAAAAATAACTTTAAAGCGTGCGAAAAAATCATAATAAAACCATGTATACATTTTTTGTGCTTAAAAAACTGCGTCGACTGCTTTTTTGAAAATGAAAATCGGACGACGCATTCAAAAGTTATCGTTGTTTGAAAATTCACAAATTTTCGTTTTTTGGTATTTTTTGGTATTTTTTTAACATATCTTGCAGATTTCTCAACCAATCAATATAAACCTGTACATTTTCTTTTTCTGCTTTAAAAACTGCGTAGAATGCTTTTTTTAAAATGAAAATCGGACGACGCATTCAAAAGTTATCGTTGTTTAAAAATTCACAAATTTTCGTTTTTTGGTATTTTTTGGTATTTTTTTAACATATCTTCCAGATTTCTCAACCAATCAATATAAACCTGTACATTTTCTTTTTGTGCTTTAAAAACTGCGTAGAATGCTTTTTAAAAAATGAAAATCGAACGACGCATTCAAAAGTAATCGTTGTTTAAAAATTCACAAATTTTCGTTTTTTGGTATTTTAACAAAAAAACTCATTTTAAGCGTTTAAAATTCAAACTAAGCGGGAAGTTCTAGGGTTGGCCTGCACGGTCAACCAATTTCCAGATTTTTTATTTATATACGTTATTATACATTCAAAGAAAAATAAAAATATATTTAGATCTAATGATTTAGAAGTTATTAATATTATAGTGAAGTAATTAATAATCGAATATGTTTATATGTTTTACGAAGATGTACGAATGTTTAAAAAGGTAAAAGAATAGGTTTCTTCTTTAAATTTGTATAAACAAATAATAAATATTGACGATAAAAGGTTGTATTTATATACAATGTATAACCTCAAAGCAAACATCATAACGTGTATATTGGATGTTCAATGAGTACTTTGGTGAATTTAAACAATTAGAAACACTGAAGTCCCAACCACAAGTTCGGTGAATAAAAATACACAAATAAAGTGAAACACATTTATTAATATAGTTATTCTAGTTCCCTGGTTACCAGGTTAACATCATCGACCTCCAATAAATTGTTAAACAGTTACGAAAGTATGTTCATTGCTAAAACCGATAGCGAATTATTTCTTAACTCAGATAAAGGTCCTGTTCCTAATTCATGTTTGTTCTCTTTGTTGAAACCTAGGTAAAACCTTGCCATTTATTAGCCGTGGTATTTTTCTGTTTCTATTGTATTTATATATTCTTATGTAAGTCTTTTTCCTTATTTATTGTTTAGTTTATTTTATATAATTTTCTAATTTTATCCGTTGAATATATGTATTATTCGTTATTTTAATAAGTTGTAAGATATATTGTTCACTGTTTTCCGGCAGTTTAAGAAGTTTTATGTAATCGGTGTAACATGTTTCATTTCTCAACCTTGGGCCATTCCCAAGGACAACTGGACAAGGGACAAGTACCGTTAGCCGCTTCTACCTGGCTTTTTGAAAAAAGTCCTTGGCGTGGTCACTTATGATTGGTTGATCTACCTGAGGTAGGGAGAAATGGGGGGGGGGGGAGAATTGGTCTGTTTAGTTTTTAGTTTCATTCTTGTTAGCTTTAGTTTAGATTTAGAAATTAGAACCCTCCGATAATGGTAAATTGGTTACCGAAATGTATAGTTGCCTCAAAACGTAGAGAGACACCCCTCAGGTAGAACGGACCGTCCCAATCACCTATTAACAAACAATGCCTTTGTTAGAAGCGGTCACCGCATCGGACTGCCGGCATCGACTAATATTCCAAGAAATTCTGTGTCACACTATAATTTGCAAACAATTGATACATTGGGCATACATTATCGAATG
Organism: Philaenus spumarius; assembly: GCA_018207615.1. Lineage (NCBI taxonomy): Eukaryota > Metazoa > Arthropoda > Insecta > Hemiptera > Aphrophoridae > Philaenus > Philaenus spumarius. The sequence continues at coordinate 56,988 of JAGFPH010001168.1, forward strand.
ACGTCTCATTTTTTCGTCTTACTTAGACGAATAAAAACAATTTGAATCACAGTTCTACGACGTACCGTTACCGAAATAACAGTTGTCGCTTAAATTATTTATATATTACCGAGTGATACTGAAAAACCCGTTATCTGTGAGTCATGTTGTTGGTAAATGTCTGCCCTGTCTTCAATCATAGTTCAGTTTGTTTGTTGCTTTTCGCCCGTGGTGTGATAGTGAAAATCTGAATCTGGAGGAAGTTTTTAACAGCCAACAACCCTATCAAATCAACTGTCCCAATCAAATATTCAGAACAGCTAATTTGATATGATATTTGGCCTGTCAACCATTTTCATTTATTAATATCTGTTCATTTAATATTAATCAAGGGCTTTCAACATGCTTCTCAATGAAGTTACATAATAGCCGAATTCCGGAATTTTTACTTTCAAAATTTCTAGAATTGAACGAACTGTCGGTGATTTGGACTTAGAAAACTGTTCGTAAACTGTTCTTTGGATGATTTTCCATTGAAAGTAATCAATTCCCTTAAACCTTTTATTAACGACTGATCTTTTTTTTTTTTGAGGTGTTATTTCCTTAGATTTCACCCTTTGAACCGTACTCCTAGAACTTTTACAGCATCAGCTACAGGGCTCTTAGAGCCTTCTTCCTCGGCGTAGCACACTAAGGCCTGAATTGCTGCTTTCTGCCCCTTAGTGAAGTGATTGCCGCGACCTGCAATATGCGGTTTTACCGATAAATCACTGTCAACGTTCACTTGCACAGGGTTATAATTTGCACTTTCGACAGATTCGCTTGGTCGATCACACCACGGACGCCACATCTCAACTATATTCACTTGCGAAAAGCAACAAACAAACTGGACTATGGTCGAAGGCAGGCATTTACCAACAAAATACCTACAACATGACTCATAGATAACGGGGTTTTCAGTATCACTCGGCAATATTTAAATAAGTTAAGCGACAACTGTTATTTCGGTAACGGTACGTCGTAGAACTGTGATTCAAATTGTTTTTTATTCGTCTAAGTAAAACGAAAAAAATGAGACGTCATTCGATAATGTAGGAATAATGTATTAATTGTTTGCAAATTATAGTGTGACACAGAATTTCTTGGAATATTAGTCGATGCTGGCAGTCCCCCTGGTGACCGCTTCTAACAAAGGCATTATTTGTTAATAAGTGATTAGGACGGTCCGTTCTACCTGAGGGGTGTCTCTCTACGTTTTGAGGCAACTATACATCAGGGAGCTGGAATAACTACATTAATAAAAATGTGTTTCAGTTTATTTGTGTAGTTTTATTCACTGAACTTGTGGTTACGGCTTCAGTGCTTCTAATTGTTATGGCATACATTATAGTTCTATAACTCATATTTTAAAAATCAACTTCACAAGAAATTATAACGATTGAAGTTATAAACCTAACCCCAAAGTATAATCTACACTGGGTTTATTTAGGTACTACAGATGATTAGTGTAATACATGTTACTCACGTACGTACGTATGTATTTCACGTGTGCGTAGTGCGTACACTCGCTTTTATTGGAGTTGATAGCTTCTGGATTGCAATTAATTTTACATGGCAATTAGTTTTAAACAAATATATGTTTCTCGAAACGGTTTATTAATAGCATTTACTCAGTTCAAATTTACTTCAAGTTAAATTCATTGAACCAAAATTAAATTCAAAAGTACCCACTGAATAGCAACAAAGGCGTCAACTGAATAAAGCCGGGGTTTGAGCCTTTAGAAGCTGGCTTTCTTCGGGGGAATCCACATTCGAAAAAGTACATTTTGTTCAATGGTTGTGTAGTCATTAGTGACCAAAGACGACTATTTCGACCTCTTTTGGATCTTATCTTACCTCTATTTCTGGAGCTACAGTGGGTTTTTGCAAAAACCACAAAAGAGGATAGCGACCGAACCAAGCCGAATTCGAAAAAAGCTACTGAATATATTTTCTATTTATTTCAATGTATTAATAAAATCCTGATTTGTCCGCTAAGGTTTTTGGGATAACCCTGTATATAATATATTTAATTACACCCCAAAACAGGTTCTGGGAAGTATGAACGGTGCTCATTGACTACTCCTAAACTTAGGTCTCTCCATAACAGTCTCCATAGCTGTTCTTTCCTACGGAAATTCGTTAAAAAAGATACATCAATGACTAGAATAATAGAAAACGTAATATATTTCGAAACTCTTACAATCAGTAACACATCTGATTTCGAATCATACCAACACATCAGGCATACGTTTTTGTTGGCCGGTTTAAGAATTTATATTTTAGTTTTCCCTAATGTTTAACATGGAAACATTGAACGCACATAGAAACAACAATACATCTATTCTTCAGTAAACCATTCTCAACAAATCGCAGTTACAAATAACAATTTCAACTTGAAAGAAATTATCGTATTTTCTTTGCAGACGCAAAACTTACAACCTTTAGTTACTGCCTGGAGTAATAGCCGACTTGGGAACCCAGGCACTTTACATTGTAAGATCCCCCGTGTCCTGAGGGACCCATAAAGTGATACAGGGTGGGATAATAAACAGCTGTTTTTATAGGCTATATCGTCCGGAACATGTTTGCTACTTTCATACTAAAAATAAAATAATTCAACCAAGCAGCTGAACAGCTGACATGAGGAGCGAACTTTAAAAATTAAGAGTATGTGGTTTGGGGCTTGAAACTATTTGGGGCATTATGAAGGTGCTGAATATGTTGATGCTTTACTTTGACACATTATTTAAACTGTTGGTGTTAAGTAAAAAGTTATGTGAGTACAAGGAAATTACGTTTTCGCTCTTTATCCTTATTTGTTATTTGATCTCAAGTTATAGGTTATTATAAGTAGCCTACTAAATATTAGTACTAAATAAACAAAAACGGGGAAATAAAAAAACTCATGTCAGGTTCAAATATTGGATTGTATTGTAACAGCGGGAGGAATAAACGGCACCAGGAACTGGCACATACTTTCTCACAAACCTATTTAAATTATTAAACAGATTCACTGTGACTTCATAAAATTTTAGGAGGGGTAGGAGAGTTGATATTAAAGTAGGAGATGATTAACTAATAAATATTATCATTATTATCTAGAGAGAAAACTATTCGATCGATTTCGAACAAATTTGCACCAAACACGTTAATTAAGCCTGTATAGATTCACGAAAAAAGGTTTTGAAAAAATTTGAAAAACAACCCACTTTTATGCAAAAAAAACTCCCAAAATTAGTTATTATTATTAGAAAAATGAGAATTTTTAGAAAGGTGCGGTTTTCATATATGGTGGGGTACATTAAGAGCTTCAAATAAGCCAAATTTTATCAAAATAGTTATGGCCGTTTTTTTATAAAAAATTTATAATGAATTTTTTGCGTTTTCTGGCCAAAATGGGGGTTGTTTTAAAAAAAATTTCAAAGCCTTTTTTCCTGCATCTATACAGGTCTAATTGACATGTTTGGTATAGCGTATAACCTATAGTTTGGTATTGCAACGCTCGGCCAGTTGACGCAAATCGCATGACAAAAAACGTGATGTTCTCTGTAATGGTAGTAGCATGTCTATTCTCCCGTATGACCTGTACTGCACTGTGAAAGTAGAATCGAGTGTAGATGGGGCTGAGAAGATTAGGTCCTGCCATAAGAGTCACTGCAATAGCTCATTTTTCCTATGGAAATTCGCTAACAAATGATTGATTATAAGTAAAGTTCCAGCTGCTTTATTACTCAGCTTGTTTAGAAAATACACATTCATCATAATTAGTTAACAGGATAAAATAGTTACATCCTGTCATTTGTAAGATACATTGCAATGATAAATTATTTAAACGAAGTGCAGTTTGTTTGTTTAGGAGTCGGGGGAATTTTCCCTGTGAAAGGTTGGTAACAGTAATTCGGATATAATCCAACTCTCGTGTTCCACACAAGAACTTATCGTTCCAGGGAACTTTATCACTTTTTTGGACTCAGGTGGTCCCAAAACGGATATTTCCACAAAAATCTCAACATAAATTTTTTTGCGATCACTATACTTTCTCTATACTATAGTATATTGAGAAAGCAATAATAAGCTACGTGGGCTGGCAACAACCAAGAATGTAATCAGCTGTTCTAATAACCAATCACAGCTGGTTTAGTTTCAGTACCATTTATTTTGGCACAAACTGTACATAGATAAAAAAGTACATAATCCTTCGACAAGACTAACAATTTGACCTTTCGTAATTAATTTAAACTTCAGATTTTCTATAACAACTTTACGCAGCAAGTTATTCACTTGTTATATGGAGTCGTTTCTCAGAAGCGGGGTTAAATCCGCCCTTAGTAATTCACCCTTCCGGAAAGGGTAATCAATTATTCAAATAAACTTTGTAATTTTCCCTTATCAGGAATGTTCTCGATTTTAATCAGTTTATAAAAGTTTAATTACACCTTTTTTTAAAGTCTTTCTAGATTTTACTTCTGTTTGTAATGTTGATCAGTAATCGTTTACCTATAATAATTAAATTTGTTGTTTATTTTATGATTTTTTTTTGTCTGGACCAAAACGTGTGGTTTTACCGTTTTATTTTATCCTAATTAATAGCGCCTGGTGTTAGCGCTATTAAAAAAAATTAATTTATTTTTTCCATTAGCATAATTTAACGAAGTAAAGAAAACCAAACAAATGTGACGAGAAAGAAAGAACCACAACCTAGATTTATTATCTATCACAAAAACTTTCTCTGGAGTGGAAAGAACCTTTACAGCGTTCACTAATCTCAAACAATGGCCTGGCAACAATCAATAATGCAATCAGAGGTTCTAAAAACCTAACACAACTTCTATAATTTCAGTACTGTTTATATTGACGGACACAGACTCTTTTTCTGTTTTTTTTTTGGAATAGTTTTTGTATTATCAGCGACTTAACTATTTTATATAAGACTAGGGGAAACTACTGCGTGCTCCGCACGCCTACCTAGTTGGGACCTTCTATACACATAATCATGTTATGATTTCTTTATAATAAAGGACTGGTGTAGGATTAATAATAACCCCAAAGCTAAGACGGTAAATAATATTAAATGTTCATATCAAATTATTTAGTTTATTTTTTTATAACAGCAGTTATAATAATGGTTAAAAGAACCAGCAAGGCTCAGGTCTACACTTAAAAGTTTGAAATCAGCTGTCAATGGAAATATTGGAGGAAACAGCTGTTGTATCCGTTATTTTATTAAATTGGTTCATATGGTAATAAATGTAAATGCATGTGTTGGTTCATCGTCCTAGGCCTAACTTAAGCTTTTTTTTCGAATAAATTTACAAATATTAAAAAAATGCTTTTATTAAAATGAATTATAGCCTAGTATACTCAGGGATAGTGTAGCTTTTTATTAGTAAAACTATTTTTTCAATCGGTTCAGTAGTGCCAGAGATTACCCTCTACATACAAACAAACAAAAAACAAACAAATTTCACCTCTCTATAATATTAGTATAGAAGAGACTACACTATCTGCTACACTCTGTATCAAACCACAGCCTACTTAAGTTCTCAAGTATCACTAATAGGATGTAATATAGTGAACATATAACACGCTACATACAGTAAAGACTACTCTGTAACCATGGTAACACAGGTAACCACTTAATACAATGCATGCAGGTTTGTTTATTAGGCTTAGAACAAGCCGAAGAGGAAGGAGTCTTTATATTTTTTGGATAGAAAAGTAGGAATTAGACGAAGAAGACCTGTTAAAGTGTAGTAGTGATTAGAACCAAAAAAAGCAGTATTTTTAAAAAGAATTAATAGCAAACCGATTGCGTTGTGACTTGAAGAATAAATTGTACCACAATCAAAAACAATGATTTTTATTGTGGAATTTAAAAAAAAAACCTAGAACAAATTACCTTTTTGGGGTTTTCACTTATATTTTGTTGCAGTAAATTAAAAACGCTTTAAAATAAGACTTTGTAAGTCTTGATCGGTGGATTTTTGACTGAAGAAAGTCTGAAAAACAGAAAATACAATTTTTAAATCCTTAATTTTCACTTTTAAAAGTTAAAGCTTTCGAATTGTTTACAATTACAGTTAATGGAATGCAGTTTAAACGCGTACAAGTTGGGCCCTGTAGTATATATTGAGTCTGCATTGTAACTGTTTAGACAATTAAGAGTGTTATTTTGTAAAATGCGTTTAAATAAATTGTCAAGACCAATTAAAATTGTTATTAATAATTAACTTTCTTGCTCCCTATAATATTTTTGCAAAGTTAGAGGTTTTAGAGATATTTGACATTAAAAATGATAAATGAAAGCCATTTTGAAAGTATACAAAATAACGTTTTTTTAAGGTTAAAAGGTTACGTAACAAATATGTACAGAAAATTTGAGTTGAAAATCTTTTCTATTTCCAAAGATATTAAATGTTTAGTAAAACCAAAATAGCGAATAATTCGAAAAGTCAGCATTTATGACCAATGTTTAACGGAACTTTTTTATTTCTGAATATAGAATTGGGACATTTACGGGGACATTTTGGGCATAGAAATCCTGTATATGCCGAGTTTGGAGTTCGTCGGATACTGGATAAAATATGTTTCTTACTCTTCACTGTTTTTAGAGGTTAGATAAGGAAGTTGGAAAAAATAGTTTTTGCTAGCATCTAAAACACTGAAATACATTTGTGTGACCTATCTACCAAATATCTGGTCTTTATACATTTTAGATGCGTAGATGTTGTAGTGAGTGAAGCAGACCTGACCAATATGTTTTAGATTTGTATGTAGACATGTACACCTGTTTTCATATGTCTAGTTATAACTAAGGCCAACTGACTAGTGTGAGTCTTGGGAAGCACTGTACAGTCTCCCAAGCAGAAATCTTAGCAATCACTGCCTGTGCCCATTTAGGATAGTTGAAAGGATACAGAAATATATTATATTAATCATCTCCGTCAATCAAGCAGCGCTCAAAGCGCTGGACACAGTATAAGTCATATCCACACTGGTGAAGGAATACCTCCTCTACTAATTAAACTCTTCACAATAAATTTTCTGGAATTCAGATGGGTGCGAGGACATCAAGATGGTGGTGTTCAAGAAAATGGGATGGCAGATCCTCTTTCAAAGAAATGAGCATCCACACCCTTTATGCTGCATTAGCCGTAGCACGGCGAAGAGCGTAGTAAACAACTGTCCCGGGGAAGAGCAACGCCACAGACGGTGTAGATTATTACCCAGGCACATTCAACGTAAACGACTGATCAAGGTGCCAAACACTAATAGGGCCTACAGACAATCAACTTGGACGCCATGTTGTAAACCATGTTGTTCCTTGATGCAACAGACGAAACAAGATGTTGCCAACCAAGTTGCCAACTCCATTATATTAATGTTTATAGTCCTAGGGCCCAGGCCTTTAAAATTTTATGATTACCTAACTCTTGAGACTTCGTATATCTCTTATTTAAGTCGAGTCGGACAACATTTTTATTTGCAACAATTCTCGGTATTGGGCGTTTTCCTTTAAGAACCCAGCAAAGTCATTGATTTTATGCTGTAAAAAATTTATAACCTAAACCTAAACAATAATCTTTCTTTTAATTGAAAGTTTGTTTTATGTAGAAAGCGAAAAACATTTTGTCGGACAAATATTATTTGTCATTTCTGCGCGTCCGACACCCTGAACATGGCAAAGTTATGGCGCCAAAAAATTTAGTACCTAACTGCTGATTTTTTCCGAATCGTTTATACAACATATATATAACTAAGTGGTAACCTTGTCCGACAAAGTTTTCGTGTCATAATTTTTGTCGTACGCCTTAAAGTTAAGGGTTTCTTGCAACCCCTATATTTTTATGACCTTTTGTCGGACACAAATAGGGTATGTAAAGTGTCTTATTTTGTGATCAGTGATTCAATTGTCCGACAAAAAAGTCCGACAAAAAATGTTACATTTTAAAATAAATCTATAAATTGTAAACGGGAGGCGCAGTTCATATCAAACGCATTTTTAAAATTAGTTATATAGTGCTAAAGCTGAAAATTGTAGAAAATATTATTTGAATCGTGCATTTCCAAAACGTTGTAAATGCCGTTTTTGGAAAAATTCGGTTTACTGTAAAATCATGTTGTAAACGCCATGTTTAATAACTGCAATGATCATTGTCAGCATATTTCTGATCCTGGTGGTGAAAAACTGAACTAAAAGTAGTATGCAAGTCAAAACGTTGCAATAGCCGGTGTGCAATCAGCTTCTTCTTTGCATGTTTTATTAAAAAACTTTCACAGCTAATACAACGTTTTAGAACTGCACATGTGATATATTTTTTTTTTCACTAAAACAAAAAAAAAATTGTATAAAAAAACCTACACATACCGTACAGTTCACAAAGGATTAGAATTATTTTTCAGATTATAAATATATTTTTATTTCAATAGAAATACGTTTATTCTTTCTCCTGTAAAATTTTGTTTTTGCCATTTACAACGTTTTGGAAATGCACGATTCATTTATAACATTTAGAAAGGCATAACATACCCGTTTGCAAAATTTGTCATCTGCGTTAAATTTTAGGGCAAATAATTCTTTAAAATTATAAAAAGTCTGTAAATAATTTTCTGCTGAACACTTTTATTCTTGTGAAATATTTTTTATTTTATTAAAAACTCTAAAATAAATAAATTTTATTACATCACGATCTTCGTAATACTATTAAAACTAAAAAAAAACTAAACTTTTATCTTAGGAGAACAAACTCTAAAAATGTTTTATGGCACCATCCTCTTATATGCGTACATTATTGCAATGCTCAATCAATCAAAAAAATCAATAACAATGTATGGTTTTTTGCCTAAATTGGAATTACTCAAATAACGACACAAAAAACTATCTATTTTTAGAGCACAAACCCGATGCTTGAAAAGCTAACTTTGGTAAACTACTAATTTTCGGAGGTTAAGCCACGAGCTGTATTTATTTAATTGGAAATTCGAATAGAAAAATAACAAAATAATACGACCACTCAGCTGACCCGCTGACGTGAGTTGAGCAAATTTCAAAAATTAAGTTTATAGGCCTATGTTTTAGGATCTCTACCAACAATATTTGAAGTAGGTCTACTCACGACGGTGCTGAATAGCTGCATGTATGTACGAAATATATTGGTAAAATTTGATTGCTATTAAGCTTTTAAGCCTCCAGCTTTTACTCACGCGCTCCTTTGTTACACTCGCAGCATAAAAACTCGTCCGTCGGCCTCGGATGAGAAGATAAATTCCACCATGTGGCTTTGAACCAGGTACTTTTATGGTATTTTACACTCGATCGAATTTGGGGGAACCAATCGAGCTATAAGATCGCGTAAAAAACAAAATGTGCAAAATAATATCTTAAGTTTATATCGTGAGAAACCAGTCTAAAAAAATTCATTCTCGTAGGAAAATCTAAAAAATAGTTACTTCCGGCCAAAAAACGTGCTTCCGGTTGTTGAATTTTTTAGCTAACGAACTCGTCCGAGAGATGTACACAACCAACATGTGTACCAAATTTGGACCAAATCGGACTTACAAGTGCGGCCGCTAGAGGGCGAACACATATATACATATACATATATGAATTTTAATGACAACCCAAACCGTGTTCTGGGGTCCATGATCGATGCTCATTTGCTACTCC
>JAGFPH010001168.1:67075-88784 GCA_018207615.1 Philaenus spumarius
CAATACTAAGCACCATTTAATGTTTATAAAACCAAACTTGCAATCCATTCAAATCGTATGCCAAAGTTACCTTGTACATACCATAGGCCAGGTATATTATGTGTCTGTACCCGTCCTTCGCACGCCAACCGCCGTATTGGGGGTATTTTCAAACCAATTGCATTGCGTGCTTCACACGCCAACCCATCATATTGTCAGAAACAACTCAATATCATTAGGCTTGTATTCTGTGCTGATATAAATACATAGTTCTCAAATGTTCACTTTCATTTCATATATAAAAAGTACATAAAATCGTACCTATATTGTATACTAGGGCTCCTGCTCGCTTCGCTCGATGCAAACATATTATTGTATAATCTGATATTTTCCGGGAAATGACGATTGAGCGGTGACCTATACATAGCTAATGTAAGGCAGAGGTCGAAATAGACCCGACCATCCACAATAATTCGAACTGCGCATGCGTTGTAATTAAACCGTTAATATTTAAATAATCGAGTATCAACATTTCAAACAACTTTTGATATTATCAACTAATGGAAACAATATATGTAACACTTATATACAAAACACAGTAAGCCTTTTTTTTGCTTTTACCTAAGATAAACTAAATGTTCTTGTGAAGAATAAAACTAACTGATTGTAAATGTGCCAAATATTTTGCAAATTAACGTGTTTTGGTTTATTGTAGGCCTAACCTAAAATTATGTTAAGTTTTTTTATCCAAATCAGCTGTTTTAACAACAGATGTTTTAATTGAATTATAATATAGTGAGCATTTTTCGTAGATTTTTGTTTGTGTATGCTTTTAGTTTGTTAATGCAAACGAAAAATACTGTTTCTTGTGAATAGTAATCAACTGATTCTAAATTTGCTTAGTTGGTTGCTATGTTAATGAATGTAAATACACATGTGTTGCTAAGCTTTGGATACGAACAGCCGTTTTATCAGATGAAGGGCTGATAGCGAACCACCGAATTTTCACTATGTTTACATTTTAAAATGAAAATAATATAAAATCCTTAAGACTTCCCTAAATAAATATTTCTAGAGATGAAACACATTTGCTGGGTAGTGTTTTTGTAAGTTTTAAAGTAAATTTTATTTCAAACCCTAAAATTTCGTAAAAAACAGATGATACAGGAGCTGATAAAGAATGCTTATGAACTCCCCTGCAATACTTTTAGCCATCATTTAAAAAAAATAAATAAAAAAAAAAATAAAAAAAAACTGTTGGCTGTGAAAAGTAATAAACTAATTCTAAATTTGCTAAGTTGGTTGCTATGGTAATTAATGTAAACAAACATGTGTTCCTAAGCTTTTGATGCGAACATCTGTTTTATCAGATAAAGGGCTGGGAGCGAACCACCGAATGTTTACGCTTTAAAATTAAAATTTTTCTATATCTTCCTCAGGGTGCGTCTACCACTCCTGAAGAATATACCTTTACATTTCATGTTTTATCTGAAGTAGGTTTTTCTCCAAGTTGATTCTGTGTATGTCAATCAGTCAGGAACAATCGGTTTATATAGAGAGTCGATACTATATTCTTATTAGCGTAAATATAAATACAAGTTTAATTCTGAACTTTAAAACATTCAAGCAATTTGAGTAGAAACTGTATTTTTAACTCTAACAAACATCTCAGCAAATACTAACTAAAAGAAACTTTAACAAATGTTGCAATTTAAAGTTATAATAATTTATTTTTCAGTTAATTTTATCTATATAAAAGGAACTTTTACACTTTCTAGACGTACTAAACAACATTAAAATTCTCTATTTGAAAAGTGAAAGTTAGTAATTCTTTACTTAGGAAAGGCAATTTAAATTGACTGTCATAATTAAACAAACCTTCAAATTGACCTTAAATTATTTTTTTCCGCAAATTAGAGGACATTATTTTCTAATTCTCACTTCCGAACCAAAACTAGTATAACCATTATTATTACTATTTTTGATTTTTTTGATAAATTAATATATTTGTATCAGTTCTTCCTCCATTATTTTCACAGATTGAATGTAGATATTTTGTTGAAAATTTTCTTCATGGAGAAAACTCAAACCTAATACTATATTTGGCAAATAAAAAAATAAAAAGAAGGAAATAGAGGCCTGCGGTATGAGAGACATCTTCTTATTTTGTTTTATTTTATATTTGTAAACATGTAAACCATGGTTTTATATTTATGTTTACCTTATTTTCGACAAAAAAACATGTTATTTGTAAGAAAACTCAAGCGTTCCTAACCATCTTTATTCAACCCTAAACCATAAGAGTATATAGTATATCATATAGTATATAGTATAATAGTATATAAAAAACTTTATGTATATAGTATACCTTTGTATTATATAAACGTATGTCAACAATCAATCGTAATTTTATTTTCTTAATTTGGCTACGCTGACCATTTACAGAAGAACCTATTGCAAACTATTGTCGCCTGCCAAATTAGCAATTGATGTCAGTACATTTTGTTTGGAAAGTGGAAGTTATTTTTGAGCCAGATTAGTTCGTAAAGTAGTTTCAAAATGCCAAGATTTAATAGACGTAAGTTTTGTGGCAACCAACATTCTGAGAAAGAAGATCAATCTAAATCTTTACCAAATAACAGTTTAGGCAGTGAGGTTAGATTAAATGATGACAATCCTAGGCATACCCTTGTTGTAACTCAACCTAGGCCTAGTGCTATTTTTTCTAAATTGTAAAATTCTAGTTTTCTTTATACTATACTAGTGGACCCGGCAATGCTTCGCTTTATTTAATTTTAAGGGTAGTTATCAAATTTCATTCTTTTGACTTAAGTTATTGAATTGCAAATGGTGTTTATGTCAACAATTTATATAAACAATATTTTAAACAGCATATATGTAAGTAAATAGATATGTAACAACCGATGTTTGAATTGAATTATAATACAGTAAGCATTTTTCGTTGATTTTTGTTTGTGTTGTTTGGCAATCTAACCTAAAAAAGCTGTTTTGGTTTTTGAAGAATAATAACCCGATTATAAATTAGAGAAATTGGTTGCAAATAAAAGTGTTTTGGTTCATTGTAGGCCTAAAATTATGTTCAGTTTTTGATCCATAACAGTTGTTTTATTTATAATAATATGTAAAAACCGATGTTTAAATTGAATTATAATATAGTAGGCCTAAGCATGTTTTATTGATTTTTGTTTGTGTTTGCTTTTAATTTGTCAATCTAATCTAAAAAGCTATTGGTTTTGAAGAATAATAAACTGATTATAAATTTGCTAAAGTTGCTATGGTAATGAATGTAAACAAACATGTGTTACTAAGCATTTTATACGAACAGCCGTTTTTGTGCGCTATGGTCTTGAGTCGATACAAAAGAGGCTGTTTAGTTTTTTCCAAATTTGAAACTTTTTCGGGAAACTTTTCAAATTTTTCTTTTTATAAAAACCTAGTTCGGACTATTACGAACATTTTAAAACAAAAAATTGCCAAATTTTTCCAGCAGTTCTCAATTGATGCGATTTCAAAGAAACAGCAATTCATTTTTATTATATAGATTGAGGACCGCTTAGAACAATCAGAGTTCAGAATGATTGATTTAGCAATTCTAAATAATGTAGTAGAACAGTTGCGTGTTTGTCCCAGCTGCAGATGTGTAAGTATATATATATATATATTGTTTTTTAGTCGTTTCCGCAATTTGTGTTTTTAGTAGCCTATATAAAAAACAATATTTATTTGTTTTAAATTAATGTAGCAATTCAGTTTAAACTTTTTGTGGGTGTTTAGTAGACTACAATACACCACCGGAAATTTTTAAACCAGGATTTTTAAGGTAGGATACCATATTGAAAAATGTATTTATTCTTCACGTAATATTTTGTATTGTTATTTTTTATGTTAAAACGTAAGATAAATAAAATGTACGTTAGCACAACTTCTGGAGATGATAGGGGATATAAAGAAAGGCAAAATTGTCCATATAAATAGGTCCGGAAATGCTTCGTTATCCATATATCCGCATTTTTTTACGAATTAATTAATTTCTAGAAGAACGTCTGACCGATTGATTTCAAACTTGGCATGTAGTTTAAAATAACACTGATCAATTTTAGGAAACATTAAAGACTATAACCAATCATGCGTTTCAAAATGGCGGTTGTTTGAAAATTTCAAACCTAAATTAATAAAAACAGTACGTTCTAACAAAATATGTCAAGACACCTCCTATCGGTTGGTGTAAGTGTAAAAACAATCGAATGAAGGATAATAGTTACGTTATGTGTAATAGTTGGTTTGTTCAACTCGGCATCCAATACCAACACGGTAAACACAACACTATTGTGGGTGTGTACGTTGTTATTACCTTAAACGTAGCTATTAACTTTGATTTGACAGTTAGTTACACGAACCGATAGGGAATTAAAAGGTCTACGAAAAAAGTGTCAACGTTTTTTGTTAAAATGTATGGTTTTTGGGTAATTTAGGTTTGAAATATTCAAAAAGCTGCAATTTTGAAACGCATGATTGGATATAATAGTACATTTTTCTTAAGATACACTAGGGGAGACCCCTGCGTGCTCCGCACGCCAACCCCTCCCACTCCCCAACTCCCTGTTGGAACCCTAGCTAACCTGTGCGAAGTTTTTGCAATTAATGTAGGCCTAGTTGCTTGATTTAATAAGAGATTGATTTATTAAATTTACTAAAAAGACAATTTCATCATTGATTGATTTATTAAATTGATTTATTAATTTTATTTAAATTGATTTATTAAATTTACTAAAAAGACAATTTCATCATCACTAATTATCCGTTCACCTCCATAACTATTGAACTATAAACAGAAAAACATAATTAAGCAACAGCAAAATTAAACATAACCTACTTCAATAAAGTAAATTACAACATAAACTAACCATGTCATGATAATAAAACATGTGCTGTTATAATCAGCTGATCTGTGCTATTATATATTTTTATGTCCAATAGAACTCCAGATGATAATAAAACATGTGCTGTTATAATCAGTTGATCAGTAAATACAATGTTATTGAATAGAAAATATTTTAAATTACATTTTAAAAATATTAAATGATGGAATAGTAAAATTTTAAGTAAAATGGGCAAATATAGAGTTAATTACCTTTCATTTAACACAAACTGCATGTCAATCGGTCCAATAGAACTCGAGATCTCACTTGGAATAGGCCTAAAAATTTTCCCCATGTTAAATTGCCATAAGAGATTTTAATTTCCGTTTTTAGAAAATTTAGTGCTGTAATTACTAAAATCCAAGTAAAATGGGCACATATAGAGTTAATTACATTTCATTTAACACAAACCGCATGTCAATCGGACCAATAGAACTCGAGATCTCACTTGGAATAGGCTTAAACAATTTTCCCATGTTAAATTGCCATAAGAGATTTTAATTTCCGTTTTTTGAAAATTTAGTGATGTAATTACTAAAATCCAAGTAAAATGGGCAAATATAGAGCTAATTACCTTTCATTTAACACAAATCGCATGTCAATCGGCCCAATAGAACTTGAGATCTCACTCGGATTACAAAAAACCTTTTCAAATTAATATATAGATTATTTGTAGGTTAAACCTTATGCCAAGTTAGAACTCAATCGGTGAAACATTTCTCTAGATATAATTTATTTTGTAAAAAAAAAACATAATGGCGGTTATGTGGAAAACCAAGTTTTACCGGACCTATGTTCAAATAAACAATTTTGCTTTTATTAAGTTCCCGTATAAACTGTAAATGTGAACAGAAACAAAAGTGTTCCACATGGATCATGTATTACCACAAAGGAAATGTATTGTCACCGAAAGCAATGTGGTGTTACCAAACGAATATAGTGAAATTGTGTGATGGATCCGTCGCCGACGTTCATCCAATTTCAAGGAAGATTCGTGAAATTGATTTTTATTAAATTGTTAAATTTTCTAATGGGTAGACTGTCAACTTGATGGATTGTGAAAGGGGTCATTTAGCAAAACTGTATCACTCTGGTGACGCTCGAATTAGCCTAATGCAGTGTGGTTGGATAGTGTTACTCTAAAAAGCTTTGTGTTGGTTTAACCACGGTGTTGACGATGCATAATGCATAACCTCAAACCGACGCTGTGATGTCGTTCATCATGTATGGACACTTTCAGCCGGATTACAGCTTTGACCGAGATATACAGATGCCATAATTACGGGTTCCATTATTGTGGAAAGAGAATGTACAGGGCGCTGCAAAAGGCCATACTAAAACGACCGGAGCTAGTTCAAGGACAAACATGTTTGAAAATGTTAAGGTTTTAATTTAGCCGCTTGTTTGTGTTTTTAACCAAAAATCATATTTTTAATATAGTGTACTAGTAAGCCCACAGACAAATTAATTAGACACACATCAGAAATGCGAAACATAAAAAATACTATTTAAAAACAACAGACTTTATCTAGACCTTACTATGCTGACAGGGATTTTTAACTCGGTAAATGTATACAATTTATAAGGATAATAAAACTGTACGCCTATTTGTTAATTTTTACTTTCTCCCCCCTATACGTAGTATATGGGGAGAAAGTATTGATTTTGTCCAAATTTTCGAACTTGAATTTTTAGTGGAATTATCTGTTTTGGTGCTCTCTGAACCCAAAAAAAATCTTTAGTGGAATTACCTGTGTTGGTGCTCCCTGAACCCAAAAATATTTTTAGTAGAATTATTTGTTTTCCAACTATAAGAAGCACATTTTGTGACAGGAAATAAAAGTTTTTTTTTAAATTGTTCGTGCTAGAATAAAACTTTTTTTTGTTTTCTCTACAAAAATAAGTATAGCAGATTATTCTGCACATTTTCTTTTTCTACATGACATTATAGCCCGCCTCGTTCCCCAAAAACGGTCAAAACATAAAGTACCCTAAATGTACCATAAAACGAGTTCGTCCTCTGCGGGTAAAGCTTCTCTTCCATATTCCATATTCCAGGCCATAAGGTCAATGTGCAAACTCGCAAAGCAGCGCGGTGATCCGAGGCTTTAAAAAAATTCTACCAATATAATTTGCACATCAGGACCTATTCAGCGCCTTCTCGAGTAGACCAATTTCCCAAATATTTTGAAGCTCC
Organism: Philaenus spumarius; assembly: GCA_018207615.1. Taxonomy (NCBI): domain Eukaryota; kingdom Metazoa; phylum Arthropoda; class Insecta; order Hemiptera; family Aphrophoridae; genus Philaenus; species Philaenus spumarius. The sequence continues at coordinate 74,192 of JAGFPH010001168.1, forward strand.
AAAACACATACACTTAATTTTGGAAGGTCAGTCCTTACGTCAGCTGTTCAGTTGCGTGATCGAACTTTTATTTTTATTATAAAAGTAGCACACAAGTTCCAGACAATATAGCCTATAAAAACAGATGTTTATTATCCCACCCTGTATTACTTTATGGGTCCCTCAGGACACCGGGGATCTTACAATGTAAAGTGCCTGGGTTCCCAAGTCGACTATTACTCCAGGCAGTAACTAAAGGTTGTAAGTTTTACGTCTGCAAAGAAAATACGATCATTTCTTTCAAGTTGAAATTGTTATTTGTAACTGCGATTTGTTGAGAATGGTTTACTGAAGAATAGATGTATTGTTGTTTCTATGTGCGTTCAATGTTTCCATGTTAAACATTAGGGAAAACTAAAATATAAATTCTTAAACCGGCCAACAAAAACGTATGCCTGATGTGTTGGTATGATTCGAAATCAGATGTGTTACTGATTGTAAGAGTTTCGAAATAATATTACATTTTCTATTATTTTAGTCCCTGATGTATCTTTTTTAGCGAATTTCCGTAGCAAGAACAGCTAGGGAAACTGTTATGGAGAGACTTAAGGTTAGGAGTAGTCAATGAGCACCGTTCATAGTTCCCAGAACATGTTTTGGGGTGTAATTAAATATATTATATACAGGGTTGTCACAAAACCCTTAGCGGACGGATCCGGATTGGATAAAATACATTGAAATAAATAGAAAATATATTCAGAAGCTTTTTTCGAATTCGGCTTAGTTCGGTCGCTATCCGCTTTTTTGGTTTTTGCAAAAACCCACTGTAGCTCCAGAAATAGACATAAGATAAGATCCAAAAGAGGTCGAAATAGTCGTCTTTGGTCACTAATGACGACACAAACATTGAACGAAATGTACTTTTTCGAATGTGGATTTCTCCCGAAGGAAAACAGCTTCTAAAGGCTCAAACCCCGGCTTTATTCAGTTGACGCCTTTGTTGTTATTCAGAGGGTAGTTGTGAATTTAATTTAGGTTCAATGAATTTAACTTGAAGTAAATTTGAACTGAGTAAATGCTATTAATAAATCGTTTCGAGAATTATATATTTGTATATACATATATTTGTATAATTAATTGCAATCCAAAAGCTATAAACTCCTATAAAAGCGAGAGTAGTACTCGTGAAATACATACGTACGTACGTGAGTAACATGCCATATAACAGCTGATTTCACCAATCATCTGTAATACTTAAATAAACCCAGTGTAGATTATAGTTTGGGGTTATGTTTATAACTTCAATCTTTATAATTTCCTGTGTAGTTGCTTTTTAAAATATGAGTCATAGAACTAATGTATGCAATAATTCGTTATAATGTTTGCTTGAGGTAGAGTATATAAATACAACCTGTTATCATCAATATTTATTATTTGTTTATACAAATTTAAATAAGAAACCTATTCGTTTAACTTTGGAAACATTCGTACATCTTCGTAAAACATATAAACATATTCAATATTAATTACTTCACTATAATATTAATAACTTATAAATCATTAGATTTAACAATATGAAATAAAAAGCAATAAAAATAATATTTTTATTTTTCTTTGAATGTATAATAACGCATATAAATACAATAAACGGTACAAGATTGTCACATACTTTCTCGCAGTTGAAACTCTATACCTTCCCAAGAGTAGCATAGAATGTAATTATTTAGAATTATTTGCAAAAGTAGGATATACCACGGAAAATATTAGATGTATGTAATACACATCCATATTAAGTTTTATTCAAAATATTAACTAATAAATATTATTATTATTAAAACTATTCGATTGATTTCGAACAAATTTTCACCAAACTTGTCAATTATGCCTGTATAGATGCACGAAAAAAGGTTTTTAAAAATTTTGAAAAACATCCCCCTTTTTGGCCAAAAACCCCCAAAAAGCAGTTATTATTGTTATTACTTAAACGAGAATTTTTAGAAATATGCGGTTTTTTCTATATGGTAGGGTACATTAAGGGCTACAAATAAGAGAAATTTTATCAAAATCGTTAGAGCCGTTTTTGAGAAATTTTGATTTTTCTCGTTTTTTGACCATTTTTGGTGGGTAAAACCCCTTAAAAATCAAAAATTAAAAAAAATTAAAAACATCCCTGGAGATATTCCAGTACTACAGCCACATACCAAATTTCATCAAAATCGGACCGTTGGTATGGTCTCCAGCTTTGTACACATCCTAACAGACACACGGACAGACATCACAAAAAAAAAACTTTTTTGGGTTCAGGGGGTCCCAAAACGGATATTTCCACAAAAATCTCAACATCGATTTTTTTGCGATCACTATACTTTCTCTATACTATAGTATATTGAGAAAGCAATAATAAGCAACGTGGACCGGCAACAACCTAGAATGTAATCAGCTGTTCTAATAACCAATCACAGCTGGTTTAGTTTCAGTACTGTTTATTTTGGCACATACTGTACATAGAAAGAAAAGTTCATACTCCTTCGACAAGACTAACAATTTGACCTTTCGTAATTAATTTAAACTTCAGATTTAATAACTACTTTACGCAGCAAGTTATTCGCTTGTTATATGGAGTCGTTTCTCAGAAGCGGGGTTAAATACGCCCTCAGGAATTCACCCTTTCGGAAAGAGGAATCAAATATTCAAATAAACTTTGTAATTTTCTGTTATCAGGAACGTTCTCGATTTTAATCAGTTTATTAAAGTTTTATTTACACCTTTTTTTAAAGTCTTTCTAATTTTTAATTCTGTTTCCAATGTTGATCAGTAATCGTTTACATAGGCCTATAAATAATTAAATTTGTTGTTTATTTTATGATTTTTTTGCCTGGACCAAAACGTGTGCAATTTTTTTACCGTTTAATTTTTTTATTTTATCCTAATTAATAGCACCTAGTGTCTTCTTTTGTTTCATTAGTTTGGTATAATTTAACGTTGTAAAGAAAACCAAACAAATGTGACGAGGTAGAGTCAGAGAAAGAAAGAACCACAACCTAGATTGATTCTCTATTATAAAAACTTTCTATGGAGTGGAAAGAACCTTTAAAGCGTTCAATAATCTCAAAATAATAAGCAAAATGGCCTGGCAACAATCAATAATGCAATCAGAGGTTCTAAAAACCTAACACATCTTCTATAATTTCAGTACTGTTTATATTGACGGACACAGACTCTTTTTCTGTTACGTTTTTGGAATAGTTTTTGTATTATCGGCAACATATTTACTTTATATAAGACAGGGGGTAAACCTACGTGCTCCGCACGCCAACCTAGTTGGGACCTTCTATACACATAATCATGTTATGTTTTCTTTATAATAAAGGTGTAGGATTAATAATAACCCCAAAGCTAAGATGGTAAATAATGTTAAATGTTCAAATCAAATTATTTAGTATATTTTTTTATAACAGCAGTTATAATAATGGTTAAAAGAACCAGCAAGGCTCACATTTACACTTTAATAAAAACCTAAACTAAATGTTAGAAATACAAATAATTGCATCAAAGTTAAAAATCAGCTGTTAATGGTAATATTGGAGCAAACAGCTGTTTTTTCTGTTATTTTATTTATTTAGTTTTTACGGTAATAAATGTAAATACATGTGTTGGTTCATCGTCCTGGGCCTAAACTAATGTTTTTTTACGATTAAATTTACTGTACAAATATGGAAATAAAAAATGTTTTTATCAAAATAAATTACAACTATGTTACTCAAGGATAGTGTAGCTTTTTATTGGTAAAACTATTTTTTCAATCGGTTCATTAGTTCTAGAGATTACCCTCTGCATACGACCAGCCAAATTTCACCTCTTTATAATGTTAGTATGGAAGAGAGTACACTATCTGCCGCACATTGTATCAAACCACAGCCTACTTAAGTTCTCAAGTATCTCTAATAGGATGTAATATAGTGAGCATATAACACGCTACAGTAAAGATTGCTCTGTAACCATGGTAACACAGGTAACCACTTAATCTAATGCATATAGGTTTGTTTATTAGGCTTAGAACAAGAGGGAAGAATTTTAACTCTTTTGGGATAGGAAAGTAGAAATCAGACGAAGAAGACCTGTTCAAGTGTAGTAGTAGTGATTAGAACAAAAAACAAGCAGTGTTTGTAAAAAGAATTTACATCAAAACGATTGCGTTATGACTTAAAGGTTAGTTTGTACCACAATCGGAAACAGTGATTTTTATTGTGAAATTATTATTTTTTAAACCTTGAACAAATTTAACTTTTTGAGTTTTTTACTTGTACTTTGTTAGTAAATTAAAAACGCTTTCAAATAAGACTTTGTAAGTCTTGATCGGTGGATTTTTGACTAAATGAAATCGGGGAAAAAATGGAATTTTTTTATAAATTCTTCAATTTTACTTTTAAAAGTTATGTAAATTAACCACGCACAGGTTGCTCCATGTCGTATATTTTGAGTTTGCATTCTACCTGTTTACACAGTTCAGAGCGTTTTTTTTTTTTTGTAAAATGTGTATAAATAGATTGTTACGTCCACTTAAATATTTTCAAATTATTCTGAGTGTAGAGATCATGAACTTTGCAATGTACATTTCCGTAAAAATTATGGGAAGTTGTTTGAAAGTGATCCTAGCACGATCCTTAGCGCGTGAGCCATCGGTCAGAGTCCGGTAAAATTTAAGTTTGGCTAGTTAAATGGCTAACTTACAGCAGTGGAGAAGATATCTTTTGAGTTACGGGAAAAATAAAAACCCCGATTTATTTGCTATTAACAAATAAGCTTTTTTGTTCAATAAAATTTTTTGGTTAAATTTATTTGACATTAAAAATGTTAAATGGCAGCCATTTTGAAAGTATACAAAATAACGTTCTGGTTTTTTTTGTACGAGGTTTAAAGGTTACGTAACAAATATGTACACACAATTTGATTACAATATATTTTCAATTTCCAAAGATATTAAGTGTTTAGTAAAAAATTGCGGATGGTCCGAAAACTAATCATTTTCTGACGTATGTTTACTGAAACATTTTTGAAACGAACTTCCATAACGCGGATTGCAGTAGGAGTTAACAAATAGAAAATCTAATGCGTAACGAAAAAATGTGTTATTAACTGGTTGCTAAGGCAATGACAAATATAAAATACGAGTAACAAAAAAAAACGTTACAAAATTGGTTGCTATTGCGATGAATGTAAATACATTCACGAAACATGTGTTTTTGTTCATCAATTTAAATTAAGAGACGATCGGTTTCGTCCGGAGTAGTTCAGATATTATCGCCAAGTGCTGAAATTTTAGGTTAGGCCTAGAAAGTAATTTTAAGTCTAGGCCTAATCTAAAATTATTGTACGTATGTTGCCCTTAAGACAGGTAAAATAAACTAAACATACACACAATAAATTTAGGTTAGGCCTAGACGGATGAAACAACATTTTATGTTAATCGAATGTATTTACAATGAATGGGCATATAGCTGTGATTACCATCTAAGCTTTGATGTTATAATTAGTTCTACACCTTTATTATAATAATATTAAACGTATGGAAACAGTAAATATTTGTATAAAAAATAATCTCATAATAAACGGCAGTTGAAAGATTAAAATTATGTGTGTATGTTGCCGTTATGTATGTGTGTGTGTGGGGGGGGGGGGCGGGGTAAAAGCATACACACATTTACTTTTTTTTATTTTTGAATATAGGTCTGGTGAAATTTGGCGCAATATATTCTAGACACTCTGTATATGCCGAAATTTGAGTCCGTTGGTGAAATGTTATTAGATAAAAAACGTTTCTTAATCTTCACTGTTTTTCGCAATTTACGAGGCTAGATAAGGAAGATGCGAAAATAGTTTTTTGATATCTACAACACTGAAATGCATTTTACATTGTAGTTCCGTAGATGTGAGTCAAACGTAACAAATATATTTTAGATTTGAATGTAAAATTATGTTTTTTCATAATTCTAGTTATACTAAGGCCAACTCAGTGTGAGTCTTGCGACGCACTGTACAGTCTACCAAGCAGAAATCTTAGCAATCACTGCCTCTGACCATTTAGGATTGTCGAAATTATAAAGAAATAGACATATCCTAACCATATCTGACAGTCAAGCAGCACTTAAAGCGCTGGACTCAGTACAAGTCATATCTGGTGAAAGAATTCTTCTCATTACTAACCAAACCATCCACAATAAACATGAAGTAATTGAGATGGGTGACAGGACATCAAGATAGTGGTAATCAAGTAAATGAAATGTCAGATACTCTTTCAAAGGAGATTCCACACCATTTATGGGGCCAGAACCAATATGACGTAGCACGGCCAAGAGCGCAGTAAACAACTAGGTCAGGGAATAGCAACGCCAGAGATGGTGTAGATTACCCGGTCACACACAAACTAAACGACTGATCAAGGGGCCAAACACTAAGCTTACCTAATCCCTGGTCAAGTTAAACCAACAGCAGTTCAGAAGATCTGTAGGACTCATTACTGGACATGGTCAGTTCAGAAAACAGTACAGTGCGAGTCCTGTAAAGTGACCAAAACTGTCGGCTTTGCGATCAGGCCAAAGAGTCGCCAAGACACGTCATATTTTATTGCAGGATTATGGAGCGCAGAAGTAGAGGGCTCTTCGGAATTAGACAAGTAGGGGACGAAAAAGACACGTACTTGGTGGAGAACATCCTGGACCACACAAGGGGTATAGTCCAGTAGATATGTACATTGTACCTGGAAAAAATTCCGAAGTTTAGGAAACTTTTACAGGTTGTTCGGGGGTGCTGTGGGATGACTCTGTCAAGTTTTCCAACTCGAGGACCCTGTGCTAATTTTGGGGGGGCCAAAATACTTCAAAATTTCCGGACTTTTGTCGGTTTTTCGCTTATAACTTCTAAACTAAGCGGTTTTAGACCAAAACATTTACTTTTAAAGTTGTAGAGCAGTAAATTTTCTACAATTTTGTATCCTTAAACTTCTTCTTAAACCTAATATTAACCGAGATACAGCCGATGAAAGTTAGAGAGATTTTCTCAAAATGGCAAAAATTGGCCAAAACCTTCGTTTTTGGTCCTCTAACTAGCAATTACCATCAGTTCTCGTTTTTGGTCTATTGTCGATATTGATGAGTGATTACCATAATTACCGTAGAACTGATGGTAATTGATAGTAAGAGGGCGAAAAACGTAGGTTTTGTGCCAATTTTTGCCATTTTGAGAAAATCTCTCTAACTTTGATCGGCTGTATCTCGGTTAATATTAGGTTTAAGAAGAAGTTTAAGGATACAAAATTGTAGAAAATTTACTGCTCTACAACTTTAAAAGTAAATGTTTTGGTCTAAAACCGCTTAGTTTAGAAGTTATAAGCGAAAAACCGACAAAAGTCCGAAAATTTTGAAGTTTTTCGGCTCCGACACTACTTCAGCACCCTTTGGAATCAATATCAATTATATTCTTTAATTAATTCTTGGTTATTATTAATTGATTTAAACAACCTGATATATGTTTATTGAGATTCAAGATTATGGGTTGGCAGTAATTAAAGTAGTAGGGTGATAACCTGCCACGATAACATTGAAATAACTACACTTCATAAAAAGAGGCACTTGGTCAGCGGACCCCCTCCCCCTCTTCCTCCCGTGTTCCAGCATGTCGATATTGATGAGTGATTACCATAATTACCATAGAACTGATGGTAATTGCTAGTTAGAGGACCAAAAACGAGAACTGATGGTAATTGCTAGTTAGAGGACCAAAAACAGAAGCTACGCGGGAGATGGTAACTTTCTCGGACGCAGTGCGATGAACGCCGAGAAAGTTTGAAGTCGTTGTTTCGGCCGTTTGAGAATTAATATATTTAGTTTGTTTTCGGCAAACGTTTCTACGGTTGCCACTAAATATATTACGTGACCGGGGAACTGAATTTACTAGGGATTATTGAGATATAACGATCGATGTTTCGCGGGAGATCACCGAACAACTTTCCCGTAAGACAAGGTCTTGTCGGCGGGGAGAAGTTTTACGGTAGAAGTAAAGAAGCCGTTCGCAGTGAGGTCGTAGTGTCCTTGGCGGGAGAGCGTGTTCGCTTCCCAGACAGCTGCAGTTGTCGGAACGGTCCCTTGAGAAGTTTGTAGGGGAAACAAAGCTAGTTGACTTTCTCGGAAGAAGAGGTCTCGACTCCCGAGGAAAGTAGACGTAGATTCTGAAGCTTGCCGGGAGATATACGACGTGTCCTTGGCGGCCGAACGTGCCTACGTTGACCAGACAGATGTTGTATCGTCCCGGGGACTTGTGGAGTGAAGCTCCGGGGAAATTTAGGCGAGTTTTCCCGTAAAAGGCATTTACGGGAAAATCGCAAGACGCTGACTGATGTGGACCCTTATGAGGGCCCAAAGTTTGTTGTTGACTTTCGGTTCGTTGTCGCATTGAAGTTGTTGGCCCTTTTGAAAGCCAAGAAATTTGTTGTGGAATTCCGTTTAGTGCTTCGACGTGTTGTCGGCCCTTTCGAGGGCCGAGAAGTTATTTCGGAAATTCCACCGGGTGTTTCGCTTTGATTTTGGCCCTTTGCGGACCAAACATGATAGTAATTGTTACTTTCGCCGGAGTATATATACGTTGCCGGGGAAATCTCACGAAGCTGAATATTATTGATAAATATTGTAGCGACGCTACAACAAGCTTGACACTGAACACTATGAGAAGCCATCGATGCACAGTTTACGCCAACCCTCGTATTGGGGATATTTTCAAACCAATTGCATTGCGTGCTTCGCATGCCAACCCCCATATTGAGAGTGTTATCAATATACAGTGCATTGCGTGTTTCACACGCCAACCCCCGTATTGGGAGAAACAACACAATATTATTAGGCTTGTATTCTGTGCTGATATAAATACATAGTTCTCAAATGTTCGCATTCATTTCATATATAAAAAGTACATAAAATCGTACCTATGTTGTATACTATTGGTTCTGCCCCTGGTCGCTTCGCTCAATGCAAACAGATTATTGTATTGTCTGAAATTTTCCGAGAAATGACGATTGCGGTGACCTATACGCAGCTAATGTAACACAGAGATGGAAATACACACGACCATCCACAACAATTGGAATTGCTGCATGCGTTGTAATTACACCATTAATATTTAAATAATCAATAATCAACATTTCAAACAACTTTTGATATTATTAACTAATGGAAACAATATACTCTATGTAACACTAAATGTTTAAGGCTTTTTGTTTTGCTTTTACCTAAGATAAAGAAAATGTTCTTGTGGAGAATAAAGAATAATTAGTAACTGATTCTAAATTTCCCAAATATTTTGCATAGAACGTGTTTTGTTTCATTGTAGGCATAACCTAAAATAATGTTACGTTATTTATCTAAATCAGCTGTTGGGATAACAGATGTTTTAATTGAATTATAATACAGTAAGCATTTTTCGTTGGTTCTTGTTCGTGTTTGCTTTTAGTTTGTTAATGTAAACGTAAAAGGCTGCTTGTTGTGAATAATAATAAACTGATTCTAAATTTGCTAAGTTGGTTGCTATGGTAATGAATGTAAACAAGCATGTGTTGCTAAGCTTTTGATGCGAATATCTGTTTCATTAGATAAAGGGCTGGGAGCGAACCACCGATTTTCGCTATGTTTACGCTTTAAAATTAAATTTTTTCTAAATCTTTCTCAGGGTGCGTGTAAGACCACTTAAGAATATACCTTTAGATTTTCGTGTTTTATCTGAAGTAGGTTTTGCTCCACGTTGATTCTGTGTATGTCAATCAGTCAGGACAAATTTGTTTACATAGAGAGTAGGTACTTTCTTCTTGTTAGCGTAAATACGAATACAAGTTTAAGTCTGAACTTTAGTACATTCAAGCAATTTGAGTAGAAACTGTATTTTTAACTTTGACAAACATCTCAGCAAATACTAACTAAAAGAAACATTACCAAATGTTGCAATTTAAAGTTATAATTTCTATTTCAGTGAATTGCATTATTTTAGACTTTCTAGAGGTACAAAACAAAATTAAAATTATGTGTTAGAAAAGTGAAAGTTAGTTTCTTTTTAGTTCGGATAGGCATTTTAAATTGAGTGTCATAATTTATTATAACTAAACAAACTTTGAAATTTCCCTTAAATAGATTTTTTTTCGTAATTTAAATTACATTATTTTCTAATTCTCACTTATGAACCAAAACTAGCCTAACCATTATTAGGCTACGTACAAACTGCCCCACTTTTTTTGGGTCATTTCTAATATAAAAACTGCCCTACAAGGTCCAGGTATAAAAACAAGGTACAGGCCGGAGTCTCGGCGACATACAAACTGCCCTACTTTTCTAAATGACACAGGTACGGGATATTTCCCTCCGAATTCCCTCATACCAATAAATAAATAGTTTATATTAGATAATAACTAGTAGACCCCCTTCGTTTGCATACATTGTTTAGACATACAAAATAATACAGATAATTTATGAACCAAGTTGAAACAGCCAGTATATTCGTGTGTTAATTTATCTGTTATTTTTATCTAATAGGAACCGTTGCGTGCTTATATAATAGGTTAGGTTAAGTTAGGATAGGTTAGGTTAGGTAAGGTTAGGTTAGGTTAAATATTAGATAAGAATAACAGATAAATAAATACACGAATACACGCAACGGTTACTATTAGATAAGTGCTCGTAAGAACGCAACGGTTACTATTAGATAAGAATAACAGATAAATAAATACATGAACACACGCAATGGTTACTATTAGATAAGTGCTCGTAAGAAAGCAACGGTTACTATTAGATAAGAATAACAGATAAATAAATACACGAACACACGCAACGGTTACTATTAGATAAGAATAACAGATAAATAAATACACGCATATACTGGCTGTTTCAACTTGGTTCATAAATTATCTGTATTATTTTGTATGTCTAAACAATGTATGCAAACTAAGTGGTTCTACTAGTTATTATATAATATAAACTATTTATTGGTATGAGGGAATTCGGAGGGAAATATCCCGTACCTGTGTCAGGTAGAAATGTAGGGCAGTTTGTATGTCGCCGACACCCCGTCCTGTACCTTGTTTTTATACCTGGACCTTGTAGGGCAGTTTGTATTTAGAAATAACCCCAAAAATGTGGGGCAGTTTGTATGTGGCCCCATTATTATTATTCTTTATTTTTGTGAAAAATTAATATATATCAGTTCTTCAGTCATTATTTTCACAGATTGAATGTATATATTTTGTTGAAAATTTGCTTGGTGGAGAAAACTCAAACCTAATACTATATTTGGCAAATTAAAAATATAAAAAAAGGAAATAGAGGCCTGCGGTATGGGAGACATCTTCTTATTTAGTTTTATTGTATGTTTATAAACATATAAACAGTGGTTTTATATTTATATTTACGTTATTTTAGACAAAAAAATGTTATTTGTAAGAAAACTCAAGCGTTCCTAACCATCTTTATACAACCCTAAACATTTATATAGTATACCTTTGTATTATAGAAAAGTTTGTCAACAATCAATCGTAATTTTATTTTATTAAGTTGGCTATACTGACCATATGCAGAAGAACCTACTACAAACTATTGTCGCCTGCCAAATTAGCAATTGATGTCAGTTCATTTTGTTTGGAAAGTTGAAGTTATTTTTGAGTCAGTTTAATTCGTAAAGTAGTTTCAAAATGCCAAGATTTAATAGACGTAAGTTTTGTGGCAACCAACATTCTGAGAAAGAAGATCAATCTAAATCTTTACCAAAAATAACAGTTTAGGCAATGAGGTTGGATTAAATTATGACAATCCTAGGTCTTGTTGCAATTCAACCTAGGCCTAGTGCTAGTTTTTCTAAATTATTGTAAAACTCGAGTTTTCATTATACTAGTAATGAGGACTGGCTCAGAACAATCAGTGTTCAGAATTATTGATTTAGCAATTCTGAATAATGTAGTAAAACAGTTTTGTGTTTCTCCCAGCTGCAGATGTGTATATTTTTGTTTGTTTTTTAGTCGTTTCCGCAAGTTGTGTTTTTTAGTAGTCTATATAAGGATCAATATTTTTTTTAAACTAGTGTAGCAATTCAGTTTAAAACTTTCTGTGGGTGTTTAGTAGACTACAATACACCACTGAAATCTTCTAAACTAGGATTTCTAAGGTAGGATACCATAATGAAAAGTGTAATTATTCTTCACGTAATATTTTGCATTGTTATTTTTTATGTTAAAACATAAGTTAAATAACATTTATGTTAAATAAGTTCAGCTTGTATGTTAAAAGGTAATTTTTATTAAAATTCTAATTAACTTTTTACATCTAAGACTACAATTGTACCTTTTGTCTAACTTCGTATTGAAAAATTAAAAATAACAAAAATGTCCTATCTCGAAGACGGTAACATATTTTTAGATTCAATAAATAGTACAATGAAGGTAATAAGAATATGAGATACAAATTTCAGTATGATAATGTAAATACTTTAAGAGAAAAGTATTTTTTTAAATTCAGTCAATAAACACCGGTTAACGAAACCTTAATTTGTGTATTCACTTTACTATTAAGATTGGATAGTACGAAAGAGAAGAAATGTTTATTGCTCAAAAGGGGGATACTATATTTTTTCCTTCAAAGTAAGCCATCTCGTTATTAATAAATACAGATAAAAACACAAAAATACAACTGAAAAATTACTCCAGGACTGATGAGGTGGCGGATGTGCCTTCTGCTCTCATGGGAGCGTACGTGTATTTGGTGAGGTGGGGGTGGTATTCAACTTTATAAAATCATTGCCAATCTCTGCTGGTCCCATCCTTACTAAACTTTACATCAAGAACTAGATAACGAGGTCAACTCGTTCACATCCAGACACTGTCAGCCTTACCACAGAGACGGTCACGTCACAAGTCTAACAATATTTGCAATATGATGGGTTTTTAATCCAACCACCATCTTGAATCAGCCATATTCAATCGTTTTAAATACGACACATGATTTCGATTTAAAATTTTACAAAAAAAAACAAAACAAATAATTGTGTAGCCCATTTTTAGAGAATTTCCTCAAGGAAAAGCTATTGCAGTGAATCTTATGGTGAGACCTACGATCGAGAGTGGTCAGAGAACACCGATCATGGCCCCCAGAACACGTTTTGTGTGTCATTAAAAACTGTTTATATGTGTTTGCACTCTAACAGCCACAATTTACTTCCGATTTGGTCCAAGTTTGGTACACGCGTTGGTTTTCCAAGTCGATCGGACGACTTCGCTAGGCAAAAAATCCAACTGCAAGAAGTACGTTTTCTGACCGGAAGTAAGATTGTTGACATTTTTCGTACTATAGTCGAATTAAAACCAGAAACGTATTGGACTGCAGTTGTAGTGGGAACGATCGGATATTTTCGGCAGCGGTGTTGCCAAGTCGTGCAGAATAGACACGGCACTACCGATTGTCATTGGCTGAGCGCAGAGCCTAAAACCCCCACCGTAACGGCCGAACCTTCCCCAATACGTTTCTACCACAGCCTACTTAAGTTCTCAAGTATCTCTAATAGGATGTAATATAGTGAGCATATAGGCCTAACACGCTACAGTAATGACCAGGTAACCATGGTAACACAGGTAACCACTTAATATAATGCATACAGGTTTGTTTATTAGGCTTAGAACAAGCAGAAGAGGGAGGAGTCTTTATTATTTTTTTTATAGAAAAGTAGGAATTAGACGAAGAAGCCCTGCTTAAGTGTAGTAGTGATTAGAAACAAAAACAATAGACTGGGAAATCGATAGACTGGTAAACTTTTTTTATGTTAATCTACATACTTTAATGTACCTATAAAAAAAAAATCAGCCGTATTGCAAATTACTGGTACTTTTGGTCTAAATTGACCTTTACCGACTGGCCTACAAGCAGTATTTGTAAAATGAATTAAGAGCAAGCCGATTGCCTTGTGACTTGAAGAATAGTTTGTTCCACAATCGGAAACAATGATTTTTAATGTGGATTATTGTTTTTAAACCGAGAACAAATTCACCTTTTTGAGGTTTTTCACTTATATTTTGTTATAGTAAATTAAAAAGGCTTTAAAATAAGAGTTTGTAAGCCTTGATTGGTAAATTTTTGACAGAAGGAAATCGGGGAAAAAAGGAATTTTTTAAAATAAAATCTTCAATTTTAATTTACTGTAAAAAGTTAAAGTTTTGGAATTGTTTAAAATTACAGGTAATCGGATGTAGATTAATCACGCACAAGTTTTTCCATGTCGTGTATTTTCAGTTTGCACTCGTTTAAACAATTAAAGCCTTATTTTGTAAAATGCGTATAGAGTGTTATGGTCAACTAAAAACTTTCAAATAGATTCTAAGTGTAGAGATCATGAACTTTATAATGTACATTTACTTAAAAATGATGGGACGTTCTTTGAAAGTGGTCCTTAGAGCGCGAGCCACCGATCAGAGTCTGGTAGAGTTTTAGTTTGGCTAGTTTAATGGCTGACTTACAGCATTGGAGAAGATAACTTTGAGCTGGGACGTTCTTTGAAAGTGGTCCTTAGAGCGCGAGCCACCGATCAGAGTCTGGTAGAGTTT
>JAGFPH010001168.1:88794-130174 GCA_018207615.1 Philaenus spumarius
GAGTCTGGTAGAGTTTTAGTTTGGCTAGTTTAATGGCTGACTTACAGCAGTGGAGAAGATAACTTTGAGCTGCGGTAAAAATAAAAACCCCGATTTATTTTGAATTAAATTACCTTTTTTGTATGATAACATTTTTTTTTTTTTTTGTAAATGTATTTGCTTTAGAGATATTTGACATTAAAGATTTTAAATGGCCGCTATTTTTAAAGTATACAAAATAACGTTCCGATTTTTTGTACGAGGTTACGTAACAAATATGTGCACCGAATTTGAGGTTAATATATATTCTATTTCCAAAGATGTTAGTGTTTATTATAAACTAAATTGCCGATAATTCTAAAGTTTAGCATTTTTGGACTGTATATGGCGAATTTTGAGTTCCCCGGTGATTGGATAAACAATATTTCTACTGTTCACTGTTTTTCACAATTTATGAGGTTGGATATTGAATTTTCAAAAACAGTGTGTTGTAGATACTACCTCACCAAAAGGTTCCTACCTGTCACTAATCTCGCACACGCACGCAAACTCACGGGCTATAAATTGTTAGCTGTTCTCAATACCCTAGTATTTTTTATATTGCATTTTAAAGAAAACGTATGTTAGTGTGATTCTGATTCTGATTTGTTATGATCCAGTAATTATTTCTGAGTAAACAGATACCAAACAAGGCGTGAATACAACAAACCATTAAAATAAATATTAACAGGAGTTGTTTCTCGAGAACACTTTGGTTGTTATTATAAATATTTGTTGCGATTTTATTTGTATTCCAGATGCTAATAACAATGGAAAATAAAAGTGCTTTTAAACAATTGTGAAACGCAATTTAATACAACTTAAAGTAGGCCTAGATAGAATTGTGTACATTTAAACATAAAAATGGTTATTATAAATTATTTTTGTCTAAACTTACAAAGTAACTAATTTTATAATAAAATCACAACTGACGCTCAAACACATGTTATCACCACGAAAATACAGCTTAAACTAAACACTTTTAAAGACCTTTGGGAAATGGTTAAGTGCGGAAATAAACTGATCTAGTTTTAAGAACAAACATGTTTGAACTCTTCTAAGAAACCGTGTCCCTAGTACCGCTAAGGATGCATTGTCCACTGTGAAAACACACTCATCGAACTATTTTGTTCATTCTCTATAACAAAAGTGTCAGACCAAGTGTGTTTACCTCTTTCAGTAAGCACTATTACAATGGAAAAATGTACAACTACAATAAAATTACACTTAAAGAAAATAAAAGTGCATTGTTAAAAATATAAAATATCCTCTCAAAGAACTCAAATATATATAACATTATACTCATAGGAACTAAGTCAGCTTAGTAAACCGATAGTTTTAAAGTTATTCTAATGGATAGTCGTATACACGCCGTGTTTGGTATCTATTTGCTTAGAATTAATTACTGAATCATAATAATTCAGAATCACAATCTTGCTAATATATAAGTTAACTTTAATAAAATACAATATAAAATCACTATTGTATAGAGTACAATTACCAATTGGTGACGAACCGATTCTAACGAGGGTCGGTCACAAACCCTGCGCTTGTGTTTGTGAGACGGTTGAGAACGACCGACCGCCTTGCCAATTTACACAAACTATAGTATAACTAACTAACTAAATTCAACAACTAACTAACTCAGTACAGGCTTCCAACCAGAAATCTTAGCAATTAATGCCTTTGCCCATTTAGGATTGTCGGAAGGATACACAAGTGGACATATCCTAATCATCTCTGACAATTAAGCAGCACTCAAAGCGCTGAACTCGGTACAAGTCACATCTAAACTGGTGAAGGAATGTATCTCATTACTAACCATACCCTCCTGCATTATTCGTAGCACGGTGAAAAGCGCTCTAAACAACTGAGTCAAGGAAGAGAAACGCCAGAGATGGTGTAGATCACGCGGGAACACACAAAGTAAACGATCGATCAAGCAACCGACAGCAGGTAAATAGAGTTGTAGAGTACGACTACTGGACATGGTCAGTTCAGGAAACATCTAGCAACAGTGGGGGTCCTGGAAGGCGACCGAAGCTATCAGGCTAAAGAATTCGGCAAGAAACATCATAGGGATTATTATGGAGCGTAGAAGGAGGAAGCTCTTTGGAGTTCAACAACCAGGGGATGAAGAAGACACGTACTTGGTGGAGAAAATTTTGGACCTCAAGGATACAGGCTTCTAACGAGCTAGGCACGGGACACAGGGGGCACAATAAAACAAGGGTTGACGTACAAGGAGACCTTCTTCAAGAAGAAGTACACCCCATAATAATCAAATCTAATCTAATCTTTTTAAATTTTAATAAAAGTGTAGAATTACTCATATAAAAGAGGTAAATAAAAATCGATTCTTTGTTTGTGAGATTTGTTTTGTTAAGGGTCTTCTATACCTTGCGTAAAACAGTAAAAATATGCATTTCGTACTACCGTGTTTCGGACGCCGTTTTTCAACCTAAAAAGTTGTGAAACATCTTAAATTGTTCTTAAAGGCTTTTTGTTTTTGTCTTATATCTCATAATTGAAAGAAATCGACGGCAACTCATTTTAATCAACAGTTTAACTGAGTAAAAATCGATTACTTTTAACACATTTTTTGGGAGTTTTAAGCAATAATTTCCATATTTTAAGCTAACACGTACAAAATATAAAGCCTTCTTTATAACTTAAAGTAGTTTCCCAGATTATTAATTTATAAATAAAATCCGAAACACGTTATTACGAATGCATGTTTTAACGATTTTGCGGCTTTAGTCAGACCTTTCGTATTGAAATCATACGGCACACTCAGGAGTTTTCTTCAAGGTAAAGAAGCACCATAATTTCTGCACAGCACGATACTTATATTTTGTATTCATATTTGTTTATGTTCAAGATTATTTTGATTAGTAACTATTTAATTTAAAAAAAAAAAAAAAAAATAGTAAGCACGTTCGTCTAAAAGAAGCAAAATATTGAAAACATTATTAATTGTCCTTTCCAGAGTTTAAAAACTCAAGTTTAGAAAAATAACATATTATTCTACCTGGGGATTGTTATGAACTCAGAAGTTTTATATTTATTTACGTAAATTCCCGACACACTGTTGAGTTTCTGTTCGGATCTGTCACCACAGATATTCCAGGAAAATCTTACTACTTCCCTCAGGGGAACCGTAACTGTTTTTACGCCCTTCAGTCTATAGTACTGTTATGTCTGCAGGCAAGGTACTTAAATAAAGAAATAATTACAATAAATATCACTGTTTCAAGAAAGCTACTGTTAAGATTAGAGTGTAGGTTTAAGAAATAAATATCGATAAATATAATTAAAATAAAGTTTAGAATAGTTAAGAATTTACTAGCCCAAGACGAAGACACAGAAAGTGGAGCATCATTGTGTAATAATGCAAAATGTTATGGAATAGCTGACTCGAACAAGACACACTTAGAAAGACACACTTGGAAAATCTGACAAACTATAAAAGGGTCATACTGACCTAGATCTAGGACCAGTATTTTTGTGTGCCGGGCGGAGACTCTGTGGGACAGAGCTAGTTTTTTCTGCGGAAGAGAGAAAACGCTGCTGGTCGGGAAGCGACATTTTGGCTGGAGAATTCCAGTTGGAGAGCTTTGGTGAATAGGCAGGTGCACAGATTTTCAGATATCCATCATAAAAGTATTTATGTTTCTTTTTGCTTAAACTAAAGTAGAAGCTCATTCGAGCCAGCATTAAACGAACATAGCCATTTATTTGGGTGTTTCGTCTTGGGGTAGCAATGCCAAATTGATTTAGTTAGAATAGTAAAGATTAGTTGAATAGTGGTAAAAGAATCAGTTATTCATTGTAGTTTTGTTTGTAGAGATTGTAAAAAGAATAGCCTACCACTGAACCACTTGATAGTAAAATATAGTAAATTGTAAAACGTACGGGCTGGTTTATTTCTATGATTATACTCCTTGAACCTTAGTGATCCGTGATTTAGAACCCGGGAGAGTTCAAGTTTTATTTCCACCCCTATTACTACTAAAAACTAAAGTCGTTTCCCACTGGACGACATTTAAAGTTTGAAAATGCGACATCAGAATACGAAGTTTATATTAAGAGAGGAAATGATTTTATTGCCAGCACTACATGGTGTGTAGGAAATGAAACTTTCATGGGAGTTAAAGTTGTTTTAGTGTAGGTTCCAAATTTTAGCCCCTTAAATTTAAGTAATATGAATAATTACCAAGTTGTTAGCTCCCTATAGTGTAAATACATAACTATGCAATATTTTATTTAACGACAAACGGTATGGGCGTACATACAGAACGCATACAAATTGGATCATGTACACGTACCCACAGAATTGTCCGGGGAAAGCTTTGTGTCGCCCCTCTGGGGAGGAATGATGCGGGCGTCCGTGTTCGGTACTTAGCACGCCAAACTTGAAAATTAGTTTAGATTAACAATCCACCGGGAGTTTCAGCACTTAAAATGTACGTTTGCAAAGTTTCGTGCGAATTAATCATCTCACATTAACGACCCAAACGGCCCAGAGTAATAAATTTCACCGGCTCAGTTATAAGGCGTAGAAAGCAAAATACAACGTCATCATAATCCGTCACATACCACGTGACAGCGGCGGGCCTGGAAATTACGTTTTGTAGTGACGGGGATTTTTCACGTCTAGATTCTCCCTTCCTTTGGCAACACTGATAACGTTGGTCTGTCATGGTATACAAATAATAAATTTATTACAATAATTAGAATTTCCTGTGTCCTTCTGTACAACTATAATGCATACATAGAAACAGAGCAGGGTGTTGGGAGTATTTCCAATACACAATGCATTGCGTGCTTCGCACGCCAATCCCCGTAATGGAAGTATTTTTAATACACAATGCATTGCGTACAACGCACGCCAACCCCCGTATTAGGAGTATTTTCACTACACAGTGCATTACGTGCTTCGCTCGCCAATTTTACACCTGTGTGCTTCCGCTTTAAAATATTAAAGATATTACGTAAAAAGGTTCAAAAATAAATAAACGGTATCAGTTAACTGACACAAACTTTCTCCCAACTTACTGTAGTCAAAATAATATTGTTTTCAATCATTTTATTTATTACTTTTTAGAACAAAACAAAAAAATAATATTCTACCTACGTCAATCGTATAAAAAAGTTATTGTCCTAGGCGGGATTCGATCGCGCGACCTTTGAATTACTGGCCGTGATCGCTACCATGGTGCTACCCCGTGCGGCCGCCGCCGCGATGCTAGATTGACAACATAAACTTGTTTATTTTTAAACATTTCCCTTTAATTATAAAACGCCGAAGTTTTGATAAAAGCGGGTGGTGTCATATTGTTTGGCATCTTAAGCACTATAAATACTGAAAATTTGATCAAAATCGTTAGAGCCGTTTTTGAGAAATTTGAATTTTTGTCGTTTTTTATGGGTTTTTAGGGGTAAATTACCCTTAAAAATTTAAAATTCCAAAAAATGAAAAAAATGCCTGGAGATATTAGGGTTTAGTACCTACATACCAAATTTCATGAAAATCGGACCAATAGTGTCCTCTCTGGTCGTGTATACATACTGACAGACTGACAGACAGACACCACTCTAAAAACACTTTTTTGGGTTCAGGGAGCACCAAAACAAAAAATTCCACTAAAAATATTTTTGGGTTCAGGGAGCACCAACACAGATAATTGCACTAAACCATTTTTTGGGGTTCTGGGAGCACCAAAACAGATAATTCAACTGAAAATTCAAATTCGAACATTTTTACGAAAACAATACTTTCTCCATATACTACGTATAAGGTGGAGAAAGTAAAAACGAAATAATTTCTACTCATTTAGCTGTAAATATAACAAATAAAAGGTCAGCTCCTAGCATAGGAAATATGAAATTTGCGTGGCAGTGAACGTGTTAACAGAGTTAGCCAAGACAACTTGAACAGTTCACTTTGCATTCATCACAGCTTCCCTTCAATTTATCGATCTGTGTAAGTTATTGGAGTTTCACCTGTAACAAATTACTCCCCTGATTACAACTCCCTGCCGCATTGCATTGTGGATATACGGGTTATCTATCACGGGGACTGACTATGCTTCCAACAGGACGTGATAGTTATATAAACTTATAAAACTTATATAAACTAGTTATACAGGGTGACTATTTTAAGTGTGCCACCATTGGTAAATCAGAAACGAAAAGATTTTCAGGAAACTTTAAATGGGGGACTTCACCTACTTTTTAGTGGAAAATAAAAATATGAATTTGAAATTTCGAAAATATGCCTCCATTTCCCAATATGGCGGACAACTTTCGAATTTCTTACGGAAACCCCTATTTTGTATGACGGATTTGGATTTTACATGCAATTTTAAGACATTTTTATAATTGGTGTTTTTTTTATAAACTTAACCGTTTAGCCGCTAGGAGCGCTGAAAATTTCAGAAACTGTTATTTCAACAATTATTAAAGAGGCTTATTTTAAATTTGCAAACAATAAAATTTAACTCAAAGTGCAATATGTTTTACAATGGAATGTTAAAAAGCTGTTGCAATTTCATAAATACTTTATTTTATACAAAAAACGTACTTAAATTACTGTTAAAAAATCGCTAAAGCAACCACTGTGTATTGTGTAAGAAGATGTATTTATTATGAAGATATAGGACACTTTGAAAACCTGCTTTAAGTTATAATTATAATTTAAATTAATTAATTTTTCGTTTTAAGTTAAAAGCTATTTTTTTAAAGTACCTAAATAGCATACATGACAACTGTACTATTTTTACAGATTTCTTCTCCTACATCGTAAAGCGTACATAGTACTGTAAGAAACTTCTTTGTATCATAGCAACAAAATGTTTTTGGACACAAAAAGGAAGTCAAGATGACTTAATTAATTATAACTTAAAGCAAGTTTTTAAGTGACCTCCATCTTCATAAATACAAGCGTGCGCACATAAATGCATCTTCTACACAATACACAGTGGTTGTGTTAGCGATTTAACAGAAATAATTACGTTTTTTGTATAAAGTAAAGTCTTTAAGAAATTGCAACAGCTTTTAACATTCCATTGTAAAACTTATTGCACTTTGAGTTAAATTTTATTGTTTGCAAATTGAAAATAAGCCTCTTTAATAATTAATTGTTGAAATAAGAGTTTCTAAACCTTTCAGCGCTCCTAGCGGCTAAACGGTTAAGTTTATAAAAAAAACATCAAGAATAAAAATGTCTTAAAATTGCAAGTACAATCTAAACCTGTCATAAAAAATAGGGGTTTACATAAGAAATTCGAAAGTTGTCCGCCATATTGGGAAATGGAGGCATATTTTCGAAATTTCAAATTCATATTTTTATTGGCCACTAAAAAGTAGGTGAAGTCCCCCATTTAAAGTTTCCTGTAAATCTTGTCGTTTCTGATTTACCAATGGTGGCACACTTAAAATAGTCACCCTGTATAATATAACTTATACAAACTGGAATCTCCTACAGAAACAATAGGCCTACAATAATATTGTGCTTGTATTCTGTGCTGATGTAAATACATAGTTGTCAAGTTTTCAAATTTATTTCACATGTGAGCTTGACACTATGAGAAGCGATCGACTCACAGTTCATTCCGTCCTTCGCACGCCGGTAAAGCGACAACACGACGGTGCAATAAAACTGCCAAGGGCCATCGGTTTACCTGGTTTGCAGGGCTACGTCTACACGACGGTGGTGCAGCTGCGAGTGGGCTCCGTCGTGCAGTCGTAGTCTGCACGGCTTGACCGGGGTAAATCTTGATGAGAGTTTGACAGCCAGTGGTGATAATATTTAGCCCGTACCCCTGCGTACTCAGCAAATTTACAATGCATATACATGCAAAATACATGCAATGTTATCGGCAAAATACTGTAACTAAACAGTTTAGTTAAGTCCTTTAGTTTTTTTTTATTCTAATTATATAAAGTGATAGGCTAATACGACGAAATATTATAATTATACATATATTATAATCATACTGTTATCAGCAAAATACTGTGACTAAACAGTTTAGGTAAGTCCTCTAGTTTTTTTTAAATTCTAATTATATAAAGTGACTAGTGGACCCGGCAATGCTTCGCTATTGCTTAATTTGAAACTTTGAAAGCCTGTAATTCGTATCCCGTGTAATTCAACATCCTGTAATTCGTATCCCGTGTAATTCAACATAGGCCTAATGATTGTTACACATAATTAATAAAACAACTGATTTGAATCAAAAGTTTAATACAATTTTAGGTTAGGCCTTTAAAACCTATGAAATATAATAATTCAAACATCTAATATTACAATTTAACATTATATTATTGTTACACATTATAAATAAAACAGCTTATTTGGACCAAAGGTTTAACACAATTTTAGGTTAGGCCTATTAAATTATTATAAAATCAACACACTTTTTTTGAAAGAGTTTTGAATTATCACCATAGTAACCAGAATAACACATTAATAAATACGAATCAGCTGTTTCATCTTTTATATGGCTGCTTATGGGAGGGATGAATTTTCGCATTTTCTACCCTTTAAATTCAAAATTTTTCAAAATCCTTTCTTAGTACGCCTCTACATTATTGGACGAATGTACCTTCCAAATTTCAAGTCTCTAGCTACAATAGAATCGGCTCTGCGTTGATCGTCAGTCAGGACATTGCATTTTATATAAGAGATAATACGACGAAATATTATAAATATACATATATTATAATCATACTGTTATCGGCAAAATACTGTGACTAAACAGTTTAGGTAAGTCCTCTAGTTTTTTTTTAATTCTAATTATATAAAGTGATAATACGACGAAATATTATAATTATACAAATATTATAATCATACTGTTATCGGCAAAATATGTGAAGTGACTTTAAAGGGGTAAATATTGTCTAGCTATGAACTCAGTTCTGGTATGGATAAAGTTTTCTTCAAGACAGCCTCGCAGGTAGACGCGGAGGGATTAGGGGCTGGGGCCTCGCGCAGACTACGTCTATACGACTGAGCCGCTAATGAGATTCGGCAACGTCGTGCTGTCGTAGCCCTACAGATATATTTATTGCCCCCCAAGGGTTCCAGGTCGCATTCAGTCGTGTTGTCATACAACCTTTCACGCCAACCCCGTATTGGGGGTATTTTCAATACGAACTAAATTGCAAGCTTCGCACGCCAACCCCCATATTGAGAGTGTTATCAATACACAGTGCATTGCGTGCTTCACACGCCAACCCCCGTATTGGGTGAAAGAACTCAATATCATTAGGCTTGTATGTGGTGCTGATATAAATACATAGTTCTCAAATGTTCACATTCATTTCATATATAAAAAGTACATAAAATCGTACCTATTTTGTATACTGGGGGCACCGCCCCTGCTCGCTTCGCTCGATGCAAATAAATTATTGTATAATCTGATATTTTTCCGGAAATGACGATTGAGCGGTGACCTATACGCAGCTAATGTAAGACAGAGATCGAAATAGACACTACCATCCACAATAATTCGAACTGCGCATGCGTTGTAAGTACACCATTAATATTTAATAATCAATAATCAACATTTCAAACATCTTTTGATATTATCAACTAATAAAAACAATATATGTAACACCAGATGTTTGACTTATATACAAAAAAACAGTAAGTTTTTTTTTTTTGCTTTTACCTAAGATAAACTAATTGTTCTTGTGAAAAATAATTAACTGGTTCTAAATGTGCCAAATATTTTGCATAGAACGGATTTTGGTTCATAGTAGGCATAACCTAAAATTATGTTAAGTTTTTTATCCAAATCGGCTGTTGTAACAACAAATGTTTCAATTGAATTATAATACAGTAAGCATTTTTCGTTGATTTTTATTTGCGTTTGCTTTTAGTTTGTTAATGTAAACGAAAAAGACTGTTTCTTGTGAATAATAATCGACTGATTCTAAATTTGCTAAGTTGGTTGCTATGTTAATGAATGTAAATACACGTGTGTCTCTAAACTTTTGATACGAACAGCTGTTTTATCAGATGAAGGTCTGATAGCGAACCACCGAATTTTCGCTATGTTTACGTTTTAAAATGAAAATAATGTAAAATCCTTAAAACTTCCCTAAATAAATATTTCTAGAGATGAAACACATTTGCTGGGTAGTGTTTTTGTAAGTTTTAAAGTAAATTTAATAACAGGATATTTGAAATTTTATTTCAAACCCTAAAATTTCGTAAAAAGCAGGTGTTACAGGAGCTGATAAAGAGTGCGCAAGAACTTTCCTGCAAAACGTTTAGACATCATTTCCAAAAAAAAAAAAAACCCGTTTGGCTCTGAAAATAATAAACTGATACTAAATTTGCTAAGTTGGTTGCTATGGTAATGATTGTAAACCATCTGTTTTATCAGATAAAGGGCTGGGAGCGAAGCACCAAATTTTCGCTATGTTTACGCTTTAAAATTAAAATTTTTCTAAATCTTTCTAAGACCATTTAAGAATATACCTTTAGATTTTCGTGTTTTATCTGAAGTATATTTTGCTCCACGTTGATGCTGTGTATGTCAATCAGTCAGGACAAATCCGTTTATATGGAGAGTAGGTACTTTCTTCTTGTTAGCATAAATAAAAATACAAGTTTAAGTCTGAACTTTAGTACGTTCAAGCAATTTGAGTAGAAACTATATTATTAACTAAAAGAAACTTTAACAAATATTGCAATTTAAAGTTGTAATTTCTTTTTCAGTGAATTACATTAGAGGAACTTTTAGAATTTTAGATTTTTTGTATTAAAATGTGTACAAATTTCAATAACGTTTACAGTTAAGGTTTTTGCGAACTGCAGCAAGACTTTGGTGACAAGTATAATTAATTTCTTTTGTTAAGAAACATCAAACGCTTTACTTTTACGTTTTAAACAACATTAAAAAAAACACACATAAGAAGGCAACTGCAATAAAATAGAATTGTTTTAATAGCGAATAAATGTTAATCAACACGTTTCCGTACGTACGTAGAATGGAAATTTCACTTTATTAAAAATAAAGAGTTCTGAGACACTCTGTACAAAATTTGAAGATTGTACGTCCGTAACATATAATTATATTGTATAATATAACAGCCGGGTTCTCCAATCATCTGTAAACCCAGTGTAGATTATAGTTTGGGGTTATGTTTACAATTACTTCAATCGTTATAATTTCTTGTGAAGTTGATTTATTTAAATATAAGTTATAGAACTAATGTTTGCTATAATATACGTTAAAATATTTGCTTTGGGGTTATAAACTGTGTATAAATATAACCTTTTATCATCAATATATTTGTTTATACAAATATACAAAGAAGAGATACCTATTCGTTCAACAGCTGATTTCACCCATCATCTGTTTAAACAAACCCAGTGTACATTATATTTTGGGGTTATGTTTTCAACTTCAATTGTTATAATTCCTTGTGAATTTGATTATTTTAAAATATGACTTATAGAACTAAGTTATGCTATAATATACATTATAATATTTGCTTTGAGGTTATAAACGGTATATAAATACAAATTTGTATCACCAATATATTTGTTTATACAAATTTAAAGAAGAGATACCTATTCATTTAGCTTCCGAAACATTCGTACATCCTCGTAAAACATATAAACATATTCTAAAATTAATTTCTTCACTATAATATTTAATATCTTCTAAATCATTTGATCTATAAATATGAAATAAAAAGCAATTAAAATATAGTATTTTTATCTTTTTTTAAATATATAATAACGTATGTAAATAAACATGTTTAACAAATAGGCCTACAGTTGTACAATCCTTGTTATTGTACACATTTACCGAGTTAAAAATCCCCGTCAGCATAGTTAGATAGGCCTAGATAAGTAGGTCTTCTAATTTCTAATGCATATCTAATTAACAAGCCTGTGATTTTTCACGGGGGCTTACTAGTTTATTATAATAAACATGAATTCTCATATCTAAAGAATGCTTCGTAGGACGTGTTGCATTCAATTTATAATGCAAAAAAGCATAAATTTTTACCACGAAGCGATGTGTTGTGGATTTATTGGTTTTTAAGCCAGCAAAACTCATTAAACCATTTAGCCCAACCAATCGAGGTTTTTTTTCTTGTTACTAAATGTAACACCAAGCGACATAAATAGTGACTTTAAAGGTAGCGCATAGGTATGTCAAATACAAAATCTATTACGAAAGGATCTTTTGTGCATTTTCTATAAACAAAAATAACAATAAATTAAGACTTGTTTTGTTTTTCGTTGATATTATACAAATTTAAATGGGTCACGTTACTTCCAATGGGCCGTTTGTAGAGAATTAAAAATCCCATAAAATATTTTCATAGGCCCCGATTTGACCATTTTTGACCGAGAAAAGTCGCAATAACGTTTAAAAATTGCCATTTAAAAAATCCATATCTTTGTTAATTTACAATATTGAGGGCGGATCGTTTGGTACGTGATTGTTAATTATGTGTACTTCAAACAGGCTAAACATAACATTTGCCTCATCAATAGTTTTTGCAAATTGCAGAATAAACAATTTATTGCATTATCTTGCATTAACCAGAGTGGCCGGATTTAAATTTACCAAACGGATTCTGAAAGTAGACATTAAAACCTACAATTAGTATAATATATTCGATTATTAATAAGGTTGATCAAATATGATAAAAATGCTTCAGAATACAGTGCGAAACGCGTAAATTTTCTACCGACGTGACGGCGAGTAGTAGTAGAAGAACCAGGTGCCTGATCCGAGCAGCCTGCCGTTCTCTCCCCCTCCTATGCTAGAGGAGTCATGTTATATGATTATCAAAGAGATACTATTTGGAAGCAACCAAAATGGCGGACCGTTAGTTACCAACATTTGTTTGGTAATTATGTGTATTTTAGTAAATGTATTTTTAAAATTTTATTTTTTGTAATTCCAGAACAATCATGTGTATTATTTTATGTTTAACGTAGATTTAGAATTTATTATTTTTAAGTTTACACATAAAGAACCTAACAGGTTTATAACCTCGGGGTAGCATTTATTTGTTTGTCGTTTTAGGGTGATTTTTCTCTTTACGTGTACTGTATATACATTTTTGTAAAGATGAATAAGAGATATTTTTTTTATTAGCGAATTTCCATAGTAAGAAAGAGTTATTGCAGTTTCCCTTATGGTAAGACCTAAGGGAGTAGCAAATGAGCACCGATCATGGTCCGCAGAACACGTTTCGGGTGTCATAAAAAATCATATATATGTACACAGTATATGAGTTCGCATTCTAGCGGCCGCATTTTAAGTCCGATATAGTCCAAATTTGGTACACATGTTGGTTGCCTACGTCGCTCGGAAGAGTTTGTTAGCCAACAACATCCAACAACCGGAAGCACGTTTTTTGACCGGAAGTAACTATTTTTTGAGATTTTTGCTACGAGAATGATTTTGTTTAAAGTTTTTTCTAAAAATATAAATGTATAGTATTATTTTACACATTTTGTTTTTTTAAGTGTCCTCGGTTCCCCCAAAATCGACCAAAACCTAAAATACTATAAAAATACCCGGTTCAAAGCCACGTGGTGCATCTTACCTTGGGGGCATCTTCTCATCCAAGGCCGACGGATGAGAAGGATTTTTTCCACTGCGAGTGTAACGAAGGAGCTCGCGAGTCGAAGCTGGCAGGTGGAAACAAATTCTACTAATATATTTAGTACAAATAGGCAGCTATTCAGCACCGTCTTGAGTAGACCTATTTCCCAAATTGTTGGTTGACACGCTAAAACATAGGGCTACAAAGTTAGTTTTGGAAATTTGCTCAACTCACGTCAGCGGTTCAGCTGCGTGGTCGAATTATTATCTAAAAGGAAAAATAAACAAATAAAATTTATTTATTTATTCATTCAATATCAATAACGATACTATCGCAATTTGTATTTATTTTCTCTAATAGCATTGCAAATTATTGTAATGTCTCCTGGAGAAGAGATTGGGTCTCTCGGTATCTCAGTTACAATGTTTGCCTTTCACCCCTGACGCAAACAAAGGCATGTTAAAAGTTGAACGTGTGTGTCTGCGAATCTTTGAATCTATCTGTAGCATTGTAGCTACGAAATGGATGAACCGATTTTGATTTAGTTTTTTTTAAGCTGACTTGTACTTCTGATAAGTAAAAGTTAGTATTTTTTTAGTTCGGAAAGGCATTTTAAATTGAGTGCCATAGTTAAACAAGCCTTCAAATTGACCTTAAATCGTTTATTTTCGTAAATTAGGTCATATTATTTTATAACTCTCACTTCCTAACCAAAACAAGCCTAACCATTATTATTATATTTTATTTTTGTGATTAATTAATATCAGTTCTTCATTCATTATTTTCACAAAATGAATGTAGGGATTTTGTTGAAAATTTGCTTGATGGAGAAAACTCAAATGTAATACTATAATTGGCAAAGAAAAAATGCCAAGAAGCAAATAGAGACCTGTGGTATGAGAGACATTAATTTGTATACTTACTTTACTTTTAGGACCCTGGAGGAGAAATGTTCATTGTTCAAAAGGGGGTGCAATATATTTTCCTCCAAAGTAAGCCATCTCGTTATAAATTAATACAGATAAAAACACAAAAATAAATCTGAAAAATTACTCCAGGACTGTGGAGGTGGCGGATATGCCGTCTGCTCTCATGTGAGCGTTCATTAATTAATTAAAACAATTAATTGTGTAGAACATTTTCAGCGAATTTCCACAGGAAAGATGATCTATTGCAGTGAAGCTTATGACAAGACGGATCAGGAGTACGGTCAGGAGTACTCAGTGAGCACAAATCATGGCCCCCAGAACACGTTTTGGGGTGTCATTAAAAATTGTATATATGTGTTTCCACTCTAACATCCGCATTTTACTTCCGATTTGGTCCAAATTTGGTACACGCGTTGGTTTTCTAAGTCGCTCGGACGAGTTCGTTAGGAAAAAAACCAACAACAGAAACTTTTTCTGACTGTAAGTACGATTTTTTTGAATTTTTGTACTAAACTGAGACTTTTTGGCGTTTTATATAAACAAATTTACGTAGGAGGTTACTTTGAACATTTTGTTTTTTACACCACCTTATGGCTCGCCTGGTTCCCTTAAAATCGATGAAAACGTAAAATACCATAAAAGTACCCCGTTGAAATACACGTGGGGGGATTTTACCCACGAGTTTGTCATTTGCGAGCAAAACGAAGCAATCCATAAACCAAGGCGCAAGGTCGAGGTGCAAATTTCCACTGCGAGCGGAACGAAACTGCCCGAGAACCGGGACTGTAGGCTGAAGTGCAAACTAATTCTACTAACATAGTTCGCACACGTAGGCAGCTGTTCAGCTCTATCGTGAGTGGACCCAATTTACCAAATAGTTTACAGACATCCTTCAACAGATAAAATTAATTTCGGAAATTCACTCAACTCACGTCAGTGGTTCATCTAATTATTTTAGAACTTATTTTGTAAAAAAATACAATCCACTTTACTTCAACTTCAAATAAATCCTTTGCAAGTAGTACTCTAATTAAAATTAAAATAACGCATGCACTAATAAAACGTCTGCATTTCTTACCTGGAAGATGAACTAATTAACAAACACTCCCTGACGAGGTAGATTCCGCTATGTTGAAATAAAACCATTAAGTTTTAAACCAAAATACTCTCTTTCTTAATCAAACGACCTGTTTCTGCGCGGCGGGAGTTGGGTGCAATGATTGCAGTTCGTGAGATGACTGCAAAGTCGTGTTACTTTCGCAAAGTGAATTCATTTCATTTAAGTCACAACGCTCCAGTTGCTTACTTGGGTTATCCAGGGTAACGTCTATGCGGTGGGGTTAAACCACTCTTCTGGGAACTGTAATCAAGTGTTCGTTCAATCTGTTCCGGTGTTATTTAAACTGAATAAATTTAGTAGTCCAAGTGTATTTCACTTTTGAAAGATATTGAGAGGGTTTATTGTCAATGTAATTTTAGTTAGTATATATTTAGAATAAATTACGTCTTATACATGATAATTCCGCAATGAATGGAGATAATTCATTGCGGAGTGACATAGGTCAAAATACAAGAAAAACGTCTTATAAACATATTTTCCGAAACGCTTCTTTCACCAGCTATCCACTGTATTTGTTAGTCACTTTCAATTTTATCTAACGGTATAACTCCAGATACCAGATGACTATCTAAAAAGTCGTATAAAGGTAACTGAAAAACCGGGCCCATTAGTTTGACAGGCTTAGCATCAAAGTGTAGGCGATAATTATTTTGCATTACCACTTAATTAAGTTTGACGCTATTAATATAAGCGTATTTTTTTTTTTAGAATAAATATTGGATGTTTAATGTCTCCTAAATTTGGTGTGTAATTCGAATAAAATGAACTCTTTATTTATTAGCACTCCAGTAAAAATAGACAAAAAAAATGGTAACTTTGAAAAATTGTATTAGTTTTTAGCCCAATCAACTGTTTTATTTATAACTAGGGTAAGCCCCTGCGTGCTCCGCACGCCAACCCCGTTGGAACATTCTATACACATAATCATGTTATGTTTTCTTCATAGTAAATTCGTAGAGGATTAATAATAACTCCAAAGCTAAGACGGTAAATAATGTTAAATGTTAAAATCAAATTATTTCGTATATTTTATAACGGCAGTTATAGTAAAGGTTAAAAGAACCAGCAAGGCTCAGGTCTATACTTTAATAAAAACCTAACCCAAAAGTTAAACATACAAATAAACGCTTCAAAGTTTAAAATCAGCTGTTAATGGAGATATTCGAGTAAACAGCTGTTTTATCTGTTATTTTATTCAATTGGTTGCTATGGTAATAAATGTAAATACATGTTATAAAATACACTTTGAGCTTGACGGGTGAGAAGGAATTTATATTTAAAAAAAATAAAAATAACACTATTCTCACTCTTATACGTTTATTACCAAACGCGTTTCAACGACAAAGTCGTCATCCTCAGTGGTATATGAGCTACAACTTACAGATTATAATGCGTTTGGTAATAAACGTATAAGAGTGAGAATAGTGTTATTTTTATTTTTTTTAAATGTAAATACATGTGTTGGTACATCAATCTAGGCCTAACCTAAGATTTTTTCTGACTAAATTTACAAACATTGACAATCAGTTGATGCTGTAGTGTTAGATTATGGCTTCGATTCTCTTGAGGATTTTTCAGATCTCGAATTCATCTGTCCTGGTTGCGGAGACAACTACAAGGATACGACGTCTAAGGACGAATGGTTTGAATGCAACCGATGTAAGAAATGGCTTCATGATAGCTGCTCCACTTATCAAGACATTTGCAACGTAGTTTGGTTCGTGGTACAACGAAGCTGTAGGGTGACAGTTCTCAATCATTTTGTAATTTTAATTTCGACTGAACACTTTGTTCGGATAAAAATAATGGTTATAAGCATTAATTAATTATTTTAAAGATAATTTTAAGAACTGAGTTGTTTTGATTTGTAAATTTGAATTCTTTAAAACAATGACAATAATACATATTGAAGTCCATATTTTTCCTGGCATATTTTTGTTCTTGGATATTTTTAATTTTGAATTATGTATTATGGATATTTCAGAAAAATTTTTTGGACATTTTTTGTTATTAACGTTAATAAACTCAAGAATTTATCTAAAAATGTTTGTTTCTTAAATGTCAGCCTTACTTTATCTTAAAGTCCTGGTGGTCATCTCTCCTCGATGTTAAGGAGAGATGGACACTTTGCATTTTCTTTTTCCAAATTGCTTTTTTTTAATAAATTTTAAATACAAACACTATAAGTCTTAAAATCTTAAATCTATATTAAAAATGCTAATAATATTTTTTGGAAATTTATTATTGTTAAAATTAAGGATTTTATAAAGGTTTTACGAAACTGTGGCCATCTCTCCTCAACATACCCTAAATGTTTGTTTGTTCAAAATATAAAATCTCCGAAAGTTCTTCACCGATTGCTTTCAAATGTTGACAAAACATTGCATTCAAATCGACGAGTGTTTTTATATACTTTTTGAAAAACAGTGCCCTCTGTTGGATATTAAAATAACACAAACTATACTAATTATTTATGGCAATGGAAGCGCCATAATAAATAATAATAATTCCACCATGCAACTGAACCGCTGACATGAGTTGAGCAAATTTCCAAAACTAAGTTTATAGGCCTATGTTTTAGGGTTTCAACCAAAAATTTGGGAAATAGGTCTACTCACGACGGGCTGAATAGGCTGCCTCATCGAAATATATCAGTAGAATTTGTTTGCGCCTAAGCCTCCAGCTTCGACTCACGCGCTCCTTCGTTACACTTGCGGTGAAAAACTCTCTTTTTGAGTTTTTGTGCACCTCGATCTTTTGGCCTCGGGTTATGAGCTTTGCTTCGCTCGCAGTGTAAAAACTCGCCCGTTGGTCTAGGATGAGAAGATGCCCCAAGGTAAATTCCACCACTTGGCTTTGAACCGGGTATGGAAACAAACAAAATGTGCAGAATAACATCTCATATTTATATTTTCAGTAAACAACTAAAATAAATTCATTATCGTAGGAAAAATCGAAAAAAATAGTTACTTCCGGTTACAAAACGTGCTTCCGGTTGTTGGATTTTTTTACCTAACGAACTCGTCTGAGCGACGTAAACAACCAACATGTGTACCAAATTTGTTAAAAATCGGACTTAAAATGCGGCCGCTAGAGTGCGAACACATATATACATATAGATATATGATTTTAATGACACCCAAAAACGTGTTCTGGGGATCATGATCGGTGCTCATTTGTTACTCCTGACCTTAGATCTTACCATAAGGATCATTGCAATAGCTCATTTTTTCCTATGGAAATTCGCTAATGAAATATGTTTAATGTGTTGATAAAGTAATCAGCTGTTTGCTCCAATATTTTCATTAACAGCTGATTTCAAACTTTGAAACAATTAACTAATTTGTATTTCTAACTTTAGTTTAAGTTTATATAAACATTGCCAACGGTTGAACGAAAAAATATCACACACTATACTAAACATTTTACGGCAATGGAAGCGCCATAATAAATAATAATTAAATATGTTGTTGGTATTAATCAGCTAATAATTGATATAACACTTTCATTAACAGCTGATTTCTAAATATGAAACAATTATTTGTATTTCTAACTTTTTAGGTTAGGTTTGTACTTAAGTGTAGACATGAGCCTTGATGGTTCTACTAATCTTTATTATAACTGCTATTGTAAAATATATGACATAATTAGATTTGGTCCTTTAACATTATTTACCATCTTAACTTTGAGGTTATTATTATAAGCTACACCTTTATTATATTAGAAATATAACATACATGTGTAGAAGGTTCCAACGGAGTTGGCATGCGAAGCACGCAGTGTTCTCACCTAGTAAAACTATATAAATGTTACGGTATTTATACAATTACTGGTGACAATGTTTTTAAATATTTATTGTTGTACTAGAGACCACCTACAATTTCATATTATATTGTAATAAAGGTATTTTAATAGCAATAGACACATAAAAAGAAATCAATACTATTCGCTCTTATTGTGTTTTGTATTTTAAAACCCATTTTCCTCCTTTTCTTGGGTATTAATAATAAATTGTGAGGAAATAGATTTGAATTGAACAAACGAAACGAGAAAATAAAACAATGTTTTGTTATCGAAGTACGTTCGTCTGAAAGAACTAAACTATTGAACACATTATTTATTCTCCGTTCCAGAGTTTAATCAACTTTATTGTTCGTGTTTATGATAATTCCTACTTCCTGGACTGTTAAATTATTATAGACTTTTATTTACTAACCTTCAGACAGTCATTTATTATACAGACACGTAGCTCAGCTGAATCGAGATGTTTAGTGATCGTAGAATAAATAATCTCATATTAATATTACTTACACCTCTAAACTTCTATGAACAGCTGATGGATTTCATAGCATTAATTTGTGTTTCTTGTTTTTAGGTTATGTTAATTTATAGAAATAGATATAAATAATGCTGGCTCTTTAGTGTAACTCCCATTATGTCATTATCTTAGTAGTTTAACGTATAGATTTAACATTATTTGAATTATATACGGTTTAATTAATCCTCCATCTTTATTAAAAAGAATATACAGGGTGATCCAAAACTATGCGGCAATGGTTTATGGTTTGTAAACCTTTATATCTGATAGTACAGTAAAACTCTTGTTTGCTTTTACCTAATCTAATAAAACTGATAGTGTTGTGAAGAATTGTAAAACACCTGATTCTAAATTAGCCCAATTGGTTGCCAATAAACGTGTTTTACTTCAGTGTAGGCCTAACCTAACATTATGTCCAGTTTTTAATCAAAAATGGTTGTTTTATATAAATATGTAACAACAAATGTTTGAATTAAATTAAAATATAGTAAGCATTTTTAGTTGATTTTGGTTTTTGTTTCCTTTAAGTTGGTCAATCTAACCCAAAAACATGTTGGTTTTGAATGATAACAAACTGATTATAAATGCTGATTAAAGTTGCTATGGTAATGAAAGTGTAAACAAACATGACGTGTTGCTAAGCTTTTTATAGGAACAGCTGTTTTTGTGCGCTATGGTATTGAGTTTTTTTTCAAATTTGAAACCTTTTTGCGAAACTTTTCAATTTTCTTTATATAAAAACCTAGTTCGGACTATTACGAATATTTTAAAACAAAAAATAGGCAAATTGGTCCAGCCGTTCTCAAGTGATGCGCTTACAAAGGAACAGCAATTTTTTTTATTATATAGATTTGTGTGATGCACTAAGGGTCTCCCTAGTATATTGGAATGTTTCTTTTGTATTAAAAAAAAAATCTGTTGTAATCTGGCAAAAATATGTGTGAAATATGTTGTGAGTGAAAAATTTAAATAAAATCATATAACAAAGTTCTGCCCGACAATGGCAAAACCTTTAGTAATATTGTGTTTTTCCAGTAAAATATACAAACGAAGAAGTAAAATAATAAGTGAAGAACAACAGAAATATTGCAATGTTGTAACTATTCATAGTAAATTAAAGCAGTTCTATTAGAAAAATACATTCTATAAGTTAATTTTCTTGATTCCTTAAGCATCGCGCTAGGGGGCAGAACATCATAGAGAGCCTTAAAATTTAGTCACTTTATTCTCTACCAGATAGCAGCACCTCCTGGCCTTCTATATTACTAATCTTTCCTATCTTTTGTATATATTACCAACCAAAGGAACCTATATTTCCTAAGGGGGAGTTAAGATTGTCAGGTGTATGTTATGTTTCAAGAGAGACGACTGTAGTTTCGACATCACACTGTCATTGTCGAAGACAAGAAAACTCTCGCATTGCATAATTCTTTTGCTGAGAAGTGTGGAAAAACTTGGTTATGTACTAAAAATATTCACAATTTCTGGGTTGGTAAAACGCGGTTAACAACCTGTGTTTATTTCCGTACTTCTTTATACATGTTTTATCCCCATCACATTATGTACATACAAGCTGTTTGTATGTGCACGTATACGTCTACGTTCTATTTCTATATTTATTCTATTCTATTTTCTATAACTTTCTATATTCTATTAAAAAGTGTATAATTATATATAAATACCCGGATTACCTTTGTTTTATATTTTTAAGTAAGTTTGGTCTGCTAAGTCTTGAAGACTTTATGTTGTTAATGTGATCCTTAGGCCTGTTTTGCAGCACTTAGCTTTTTGAAATCTATTTTAAATGTTGACAAAAATACACCCATAAGTCTGGATTTGCTTGTACCTAAATTTGTCTATACCGATATTATAAAGAGGTAAAGTTTGTTTTTTTGTTTGTTTGTATGTAGGGGGTAATCTCTGGAACTACTGAGCCGATTGAAAGCATAGTTTTACTAATAAACAGCTACACTAGGCTATAACATAGGCTATAATTCATTGTCATTATAACATTCATATAAAACCTTTTTTATTTCAATATCTGTAAATTTAGTCGGAAAGAATTCTTAGGTTAGGCCTAGAATGATAAAGCAACACATGTGTTTACATTTATTACCATAGCAACCAATTGAATCAAATAACAGATAATATAGCTGTTTGCTCCAAGATTTCCATTAACAGCTGATTTCTAAATTTGAAGCAATTATTTTTGTATTTCTTGCTGTTAGGTTAGGGTTTTAAAGCGTAGACCTGAGCCTTGCTGGTTCTTTTAACCATTATTATAACTGCTTCTATAAAATATAAGAAATAATTTGATTTAAACATTTAACATTATTTACCATCTTAGTTTTTAAGTTATTATTAATACTACACCTTTATTATAAATAAAACATAACATATGTTTTTAGAAAGTTCCGTTGGAGGTTGGCGTGCGGAGCACGCAGGGGTGTTCCATATTTTTTTATAAAAGTATAATATGGGAAAGCTTTCTCCACAAGTTCAGTATTAGTAAATGGTACTAAAACTTGAAGTGCTTGTCTAGTCAGAGGTTCATACTCATCACCACCACTGATGCTTGCCCACATATGTCTTTTTGTCTTAAAAACCAACTTCGAGAAAGATTCAGTCGAAAGTTCAGTAAGTTTCACCTTTTATTGAATGGTAAGCGTAGTGGTCTCTAGTTTTCTTCACTAAAAGGATCTGCAATCCAGTTTTCTCTGTCTAAATGTTTAGGGAAATACTTCCTGAAAGGCACCTTCAGGTTAGTCAGGTGTAATATTATATTATGTTTAACCGAGTGAATGAAACGGCACTATGTCTGCATGTCAGTACTAGGGATATTATCGATATTAGTAAATATCGATATTTTTGTTTCGATATTACCTATATTAGAGATTCTATACTATCGCAATATCGGAAGAATAATGTCAATATCGGATTTCGATATTTCTGTCTATACTTTAGCAATTACGTTCTTTTGTACAACAGAATTGCAACTCCTAAAAATAAAACCTCAAGGCACACACTTAACCTATACAATCACAGAATGTGTATTTCTTTTTAAACATATCTATGTTTGTATTTAACCTACCTTAATATGAACTTAAAACACGCTTGATCATAGAGTAACCTACCGTCTACAATATAAAGTAACTTATCTTCCTGAACATAGATTTACCTCCCGCTAGTATTTGAGTTTGACGTGTAGTTTCAGAATATAAACGTAAGCAAATTTTAACATAACCTCTAGCCATACGCAAGTAAACAATTACCAATATTTCTGAACTTTAGTTTGTTTACAAATTATTTTTTCCTAATTTCTATAATATTTGATTCCCGCGAAAAGGATTGAGTTTTAGAGTTAGTTTGACGTGTAGTTTCAGAACACAAGCAAAACACATCATTACCTCTGGTCAGATGTAAGTAAATAATTATTAATAATAATATTACCTTGTTAGGTCCGTCACGTGGCTTCTCGTCGTGTATTTATTTCGACATGTTTCGGAGACGAAACTCCATTTTCAAGTTCTAACCATTCCGGAGAGATCGTCGCACATTAAAATAAATAGAACATATACATACGTACACATGTACACATCACACCAACACATAAACACGATATCGCGCTTGTCATAACATTAGGTGCGCAACCTATCATTGTCGGTTGAATACTGCCGGTATTGCGTTCAGGGATCTAACGATGGTTATCTCAGTCTTCTGTAAATATTTTATGGCCGTATCATATAAATGGTGGGAGTGAAATTAAATAAATAATATAAGTAAATAGTTAGGCCTATTATGCTATTAGTCTATATTTGACACGTTAAAAAAAATGTATATCATTTGATATTGCCGATATCGATATTTTGTTTCGATAATATCGATATCGATATTAGAGCTTGATATCGATATCGATATCGAATATCAGAAACTTCCCGACATCGCAACAACCTTAGCCAGTACACGGTAGATCATAGCGTCCGCCATTACTGTTTATTTTCGGCGTACCTCCAAGGGGTACGCGTACCCCAGGTTGGGAACCGCGCGCTGCTCTAGTAGAATCATGGTTCGTCAGCGTTGTTGGTTGCATAATTTGTAGGCTCTTCTACCGCCATGATGATGTCGTGTGATGCAAATTGTACCTGATCATTAATGATTTTGTTGGGTTGGACCTTTAACGTTTTATAAAAGAAACATTTTTCCAAAACGTCCGTTTTTTGCTTTTTCTACATCTCTTCAATATCCTGTTCAGCATATATTGATGTTACGTCTTGGTAAATGCTCTTTGTTCTGTCTTTAGATGAGCGGCCTGTCTGTCCGATGTAAAACCTTTTGCCCTCACCACAGATAAGTTAACATATACCACTGTTTTGAAATTTGTCGTGGTTAGTATTAAACTCCTTAAAATACACGTTAATAAACTTTGTTTTGAGATAGGACATAATATTCTTCCACGTGCCTGATTTTCAACTCAAAACTTTATATTTATTTACATAATATTCCCGACATACTGTAGATTCCTATTTCAAAGCAGTCTCCAGAGACCTTCCAGGAAAATCTGACAACTTCCCTCAGGGGAACCGTAACTGCTTTTACGACTTTTTCTGTCTCCAGTACTTTTATGTCTGGAACAAGGCATGGTGTTCAAGTAATGTAACAATAATATGGCTAGAGGAAACCCCTGCGAGTTCCGCACGCCAACCCCGATAGAACATTCTATACACATAATCATGTTGTTTTCTTTATAATAAAGGTGTACGATTAATAATAACCCCAAATCTAAGCTGTAAAAAAATGTTAAATGTTCAAATCAAATTATTTCTTTTATTTTATAACAGCATTTATAATAAAGGTTAAAAGAACCAGCAAAGTTCAGGTCTACAATTTAATAGAAACACAACCTAAAAGTTAGAAACACAAATTATTTCTTTGAAATTTTAAATCAATTGTTAATTTAAATATTCTAGCAATGAAATGATTGTTTCAAAGTTTGAAATCAGATGGTAATGGAAATATTAGAGCAAATAAATTATCTGTTATTTTATTCAATTGGTTGTTATGGCATTGAATGTAAATACATTCAAGAAATATGTGTTGGTTCATCTGTCGAGGCCTAACCTAAGAATGTTTTCCGAATAAATTTACAAATATTGAAATAAAAAATGTTTTTATCGAAATTAATTCTACCCTATGTTACTCAGGGATATTGTAGCTTTTTATTAGTAAAACTATTTTTTCAATCTGTTCAGTGGTTCCAGAGATTACCCCCTACATACAAACAAACAAATTTTACCTCTTTATAATAGTACTAGGGGAGACCCCTGCGTGCTCCGCACGCCAACCCCCAATGGAACCTTCTAAAAACCCATGTTATGTTTAATTATAATAAAGGTGTAGTATTAATAATAACCTCAAAACTAAGATGGTAAATAATGTGAAATATTCAAACCAAATTATTTCTTATATTTTATAACAGCAGTTAATAATGGTTAAAAGAACCAGCAAGAATCAAGTCTACACTTTAAAATTCTAACCTAAAAGGTGGAAGTACAAAAATAATTGCTTCAAATTTTGAAATCAGCTGTTAATGGAAATATTGAAGCAGCTATGTTATCTGTTATTTTATTCAATTGGTTGCTATGGTAATAAATGTAAATACATGTGTTGATTTATCATTCTAGTCATAACCTAAGATTTTTTCTGACTAAATTTACAAATATATTGAAATAAAAAAAGGTTTTTACCGAAATGAATTATAGCCTATGTTACTCAGGGATAGTGTAGCTTTTTATTAGTAAAACTATTTTTTCAATCGGTTCAGTAGTGCTAGAGATTACCCCCTACATACAAACAAACAAACAAACTTTACCTCTTTATAATATTAGTATAGATTAGTATTCCTATAGATAACTGTGTACAGATAATCAGGAGAATCAAGTGTCGTAATCCACTGGACATTAGTAAAGTCTGAAAAGGAGATTTTACAATACGCAATTGGATTCTAGAGAGGAAATAAAGTTATTTATACACAAGATGGTCCTGGTTGCAGTTTTTGAGAATTCGTTTAGTTCAAAGAATCCTGTGTATGTTTTTAATGAATCCAAATTCGCGCAAATCGCAATACTAGCAGTGAGACGTAAAAAATGCTTTGTTATATAAACTCTAATTCACTATAATATATATATATATATATATATATATATATATATAGAAGGCTTTTCTCTGAATGAACGGAGATACAAATACGAAAATTTAAAGGTATACTCTTGTGGGATCATTGAGGCACTCTACGAAAGGATTTTGCAAAATTTCCATTTTAGAGAATAAAAAAGGTGAACATTTTTGGAGATTCACTCTCTGCCCTATATCATATAAAACAGCTGTTGGGATCAAACGCTTAGCAAAACATGTCTGTCTGCATTCATTACCATAACGAGCAGGGGCTTAGACCCCTAGTGTCTTATAAGTTAGATTATTATTTAGTTACGCTTAGGTTGGTTGCAAAATATTAAATCTGTGCATTTGATAAATTGCGTTGTTTCATAACTCGCTGAAGCAATACAACTTTCAACTCAGGCTGGGGCTACACGGTCCGGTTTCTCGAGATCAAGTTGTTGCGGACACTTAATAAACGACACTTGGTAAAACATTTAAAACACTTGTTAAATTTATTTAAGCCACAGTATGCCACTGACATCAAGTCTATCATATCACACTTTATGTTTATCTATTTTGTGTCTCTATTTATTATTTTTTTATTTATTTTTGTGTTAAATGTCATATTAATCCCTGTTTATAAGTATAATTGTGAGAAGTGTTTTTTGTGTGTTAGTTCTGATGATGTGCGAAAATGAAAAGGTGAAAAAACTGTAAACGATATAAAGACTTCTAAAAGGATTGCTAAGGCAAGTATAAATAATAATATTATATATAATAGCAATGGGATATGGCTACAATTACAATAATGAATTTTATATTGTATTTATACATATATTGTTTATACATATATAAAATTTTATCTAAATCGAATGTAAGTTTTTAGAGAAAATATATTTTTACTGACGATATGTTCAGTATAATTTAAAATGACCAATATATTTATAATCTCAGTCAATTTTTTTTTTTAACAATCATCACAATCACTGTCACTAGGAATGTCTACAAACATGTACATGAATGGGATGGGTTTCCATGTACATTTTCTGTTAGTTTGTCCATATCAAACATTTTGGTGTTGACAAAACACAACAAGAAGCAATGCAACGCAGCCCGAATAACCGGACTGTCTGAACGCAAACTAGAAAATGCACGTGTTTTGTATCTCCTTCCCGTTTCTCGGGATCGTGCAGTGCGGCAGCATCATCCGTCGGAAATCGGGGTGTGCGTTTAAGACGGACTAACGCGCCAATTAAAAACCTTGTGCTGTCTCGTCATCACAAGAAACCGGACCGTGTGGCCCCAGCCTAAAGCGGAAAAC
The DNA here is from genome assembly GCA_018207615.1 of Philaenus spumarius. Lineage (NCBI taxonomy): Eukaryota > Metazoa > Arthropoda > Insecta > Hemiptera > Aphrophoridae > Philaenus > Philaenus spumarius. The sequence continues at coordinate 116,250 of JAGFPH010001168.1, forward strand.
AATTGAATTGTACTGTCAGTGATTTAATATAACGATATTACGTTTTGTAATGTTGCCTAGTTTGTGCTGTTGAGAGTTTTATGTTTTACAAAATTTAAATGTACAAAATGAAAAACTGAAAAATGTATTACAGGATGTCCCATAAGTAAAGTGCCAAACTTGGGGAAATGATTCTATGGGTCAAAATAAAGAGAAAATCAAGAATATTTTTTTCCAAAAACGTTTTTCAGATATCCGCCATGTTGTTTCTTTTACAAAATAATTCATATAGAAAACGGCTTGACCAATTGGCATTATTTAAAAAAAAAAAAATCTATTATATCCAATCAAGAGTTTCAAAATGGCAGCTGTTTGAAAATTTTAAACATAAATTACACAAAAACCGTACATTTAAAAAAACATTTTCATAACACATTTTTTGTAGGCCTTTTAATTTCCTCCAAAGGCGTAACTTTCAAAACAACCAGATGAAGGATAATAGTTAGGTTAAAGATAATAACAGCATATGTGCATACAATATTGATGTGATTACTGTGTTGTACAGGATGCCGGGTTGAACAAACCAATTATCACACATAACAGAAGCTATTTTGAAACGCATGATTGGATATAATTGCTTATTTTTCTTAAAATAGGTCATTAACTTCATGCCAAGTTTGAACTCAATCGGTCGAACATTTCTCTAGATACGAATTATTTTGTAAAAAAAGAAATGGCGGATGTAAAAAAATCGAAACATTTCTGGACCTACGCTTATATGAACAACTTTTCTTATTTTAGCTGTACAATCCGTTCCTCCTGAAATACTCTGTATATACATTGTTTAATGACAGCCGAAAACGTTTTCTGAGGGCCATGATCGGTGTTCATTTTCTACTCCCTACATTAGGCCTCGCCATAGCTCATATTTCCTCTGCAAGTTTGCTTATTATGGTATTATAATAGCCTAACATGACGTACTGATATCGAACGTTTGTAAGAATTCGTTAGAGGACATGTCCTACACTAACTAATGTCTTTAAGACAAGTAGGCTTTATAATTAATTAACTAGGGGCTCTGCCCCTGGACGCTTCGCGTCCCAACCCCGCATCGGCCTTCGGCCTCAGATGGCTGCTTCGCTTCGCTCGCAGTTGGAAAATTCGCTAAAGAATCTCGTTAATCTTTGGCTCGTTTGTACATAGGTGACCGAGCATAAATCAGCTGTTTTATTTGACAGCTGACTCAAGCTCATTAAACATTATCTCCATTAGATTAACATGGGAAATTTGAAGGATTGTGTGCCGGAGCTCCTTCTCGGGTGAATAGCGGCTGAACGGATCTTGGATCTTGGATCTTATATTTGATGGAAAATCGTTAGTTTTAAATTAAATTTTCTTCAACTTTTGTATTTAACATTTATTTATATCTCTTACCGTTTTCTTGCTAAATGCGCTCAAAGTGGGAAAATGAAGAAATTGAAAAAATCGAAAAAATCTTTCCCGCCCAAAAGTTGCTTCCAAAATTAAAAAATGTTAAATTCTGGTAATTTTCCCAAAAGTTTCTCGTCGAGAGCTTTAATTCAAGTATGAGGTCGAGGGAGGTACGATTACGGGAAATGCCTAATAATTAATGTCAGTAAATCAGTGAAATCGTCTAGCTTTAAGGACTTTGGGCGGAGCCTCCCTTCTCGGATGAATAGTGGCTAAATGGATGATTGGATCTTAAATCTGACGAAAAATCGTTAGTCTGAAATTAAATTTTCTACAACTTTTGTATTTAACATTTTTTGCTATCTCTTACCGTTTTCTTACAAAACGCGCTCAAAGTGAAAAAATGAATTTTTTTTTAAATCTAAAAAATCTTTCCCGCCCAAAAGGTGCTTCCAAAATTAAAAAATGTTAACTTATGGCAATTTTTCCAAAAGTTTCTCGTCGAGAGCTTTAATGCAAGTATAAGGTTGAGGGGGTAAGATTACGGGAAGTGCCTAATAATTAATGTCAATGAATCAGTGTTACCGTCTAGCTTTATATAAGTAGATTAGTATTAACCCAACCAATAGATGTTTCGGGCGGTGAATCGGATTTTGCCGTCACGATTTTTCCGTCACGCGTCACTCTCTACTATATATATTACACATGTGTATATAGCAGAGTATATAGTTTATTTGGTAATACCTCTGAAATGGACATTGTGCTTCCTCATTTCATAAATTGTGTTTTTATTCAATATTTTCTATAATTTTGAAGTGTAAATCAGAATATCGCCATAGAAGTTTACACTTCTACCGTATGATCTTAAGCATACCTGGATTTTTTCCTTCTTATTGAATTAACACCAAGCGATATCCACAGTGACTTTAAGAGTAGCAAATATTTATGTAACATTCAAAAATTGTTGTTTATTATGTCTACCTCAAACTGGAAGAAGATGAAATCTGTCCCATTAATATTTTTTGCACAATTATTGTAGAGTATTTACATAAATATCTGCCCTTAATATTGTAAATTAACAAATATATGATTCTTTTTAATTGCAACTTTTAAGCTTCTTCCTGCTTTTCTCGGTGAAAATGGTCCGATCACGGTCTATAAAAAACATTTTGAATTCTGCTTAGTTCTCTACACTTGTCCCTCTGGACAATCGGATTTTACCGTCATACATTTTCTCTTTCATTTTATGAAACGCTCTATTCCGTCAGTTTGAAAAAAGTTTCGGTCTTGCCCGAGATTCGAACCAGCAGAGTCCATCACCATAGACAGTTAGGCCTTAGCCGGTTAGGCCAAGAACTCATTGGTAGTTTAGTATATTTAAGTTTTGTATATAAGTGTAACAGCCTACGAAATAGGCTTAACAATTTAATTGAATAAAATGACAGATAAACAGTCGATTCCCAATTTATAATTTTAGGTTAGGCCTAGACTAAAAAAAATCAACACATGTTTCTTGAATGTATTTACATACATTACCACAGAAACCAATAAAATAAAATAACAGATAAAACAGTTAATTCAAATGTATAATCCTATATATTAAATCTTTAATAATCTTATGTTAGGCCTAGACTAATGAAGAAGCACATGTTTCTTGAACGTATTTACATGTGTTACCTTTGCATCCCAATTGAATAAAATAATAGAAAAACGGTTGTTTCAGATGTCCAGCTTTATAACACAAAATAATTTCCATAATATATTTGAAATTCATCAGCATATCGCCACTTCTCACATGTGGCCTTAAGAACACAATTAATTATTGGTTTATAAAAAATGCGCAAAATGCCTGATAGTTTTGTATTTTACATAAGTATGTGCTACCCTTAAAGTCACTGTGGATGTCGCTTGGTGGTTAATACATAAATGTGTTCTCAATGTATTCTAACTTATTAAACAATATTTACGCACCAATAGCACAATGAACGCGAAATCTAATTTACTAGCTCTTATGATAATACAAGTTTGTTATTTTATCATGAAATTATGGTTGGGAGGGAGGGTACAAATTATTAAACCTCCGCTTCTAGTAAATTGTGTTCTTACATAGCTCGTAAAGCAATAAACCTAAGTTGAAAACTTTCCGAGAAGAATATCTCTCGTGTAATTTAATATCACAATATTACCGTTTATCATTTTACAAACTAAATAATGAGAAATAAAATTGTTTCATACAGTTGGCACATGTGCAATGAATTATTCGGTGTCTTCTTTAAGTGGGACACCATTGGTATCTTTTAAACTACAGGCCCTAGGCTATATCTCACCGCAAACTTTAAATGGGAAAGTTTTTTGAGAAAGTCAAAAATAAATGGCTAAAATATTTGTAAATGGATGCCATTTTCCAATATGGTGGGTGAACTTTCGAATTTCTATTTCTTGGTGTTTTTTGATACGACTAACCAATTAAAAGTTAGAGGGGTATAAAGTTTTAAAAACACCTTAGCGGAAGATATTTTCGTATGGAAACGTTTTGAACCAATGAAATCGCTCTTAACACTAAAAAACATTGTTTAGACAAGCAAATAACTTTTTTTAAATCAACAAATAAGAATTTTCAAAAATTTTAAAACCATAACACAAAGGAACTTGGTGACAAAATACAAATTTGTCGTACATGAAAAACGAAGTTGGTAACAAATATTAATTCTTAAAGTTAGTCCTAATGGAAGTAACTATTTTTTAAGGCATTTCGTACTAGAATGAAACGTTTTTAGGGTTGAACCTAAAAAAATAAAATTTAATTTAGGGCATTATTCTGAACGTTTTGTTTCAATTACACGACCTGAAAACTCAGCTGGTTCCTCAAAAATCGTCAAAAACGTAAAGTATTATAAAGTTACCCGCTTCAAAGCCACGAGGGGGGATTTTACCGATCCAATCCGATGGCCAAGTGGTGTATGCTGCGAGCGAAACGAAGAAGTCCATAACCCGAGGCCACAAGGTAGGGGCTTGCCCAAGAAAAATCATTATACTAGTAGTTCTGTGAACAGTAGACCTCGCGCGTTGAAATAACAAATGTAGTTTGGAGCTTAGGTTAAAAGTAGTGTGCCAGTAAGGAGGTAAGCAGAAGGATTAGCAACATTATTATTAGGAACATTATTTTGCAATTCCCGGGTTTCTAGTTCTGGTTTTTTCTTGAGCTTTAACTTCTAAAGATTTTTTTGTAGGGGGCATTGTGTTTTATTTAGGTTAATAATGCGTAAGGTAGCTAAAAATATGGCGTTATTGAGGGAAAACATAGAATTAAATATTTACATACTTAAACAACTAAAACTTAACAATGTATTTACAGTTCCATATCTTATTCCAATATTACAAATAATGAAAATAAACGATGTTAAAGCGTCGTGATAGTGATCTCAACCCATTTACCAACACTTCCCACGCTTCCAACGGTCATTTTTTGTATGTCCTTTATCGCCGCGAGGTTACATTTGTTTTATCTCATTTCGTAATTCAAATAAAGCTAAGTCAAATACTTTTATGCAATAATAATTTACAAGTATACAGTTAAATTCTTTCATTTATTATCTACACTTTCTTATAATAATATGTCATTTTTGGGCAAATGATATATTCCTAAATTACTATTCAAAACAGGCCTAGTTTTGTTAGCAATCTTGTAGGCCTAGTAGAAACATAAAAACTGGCGTTTTCAAAATAATAAATTTAAAATTGATAAATATTTATATACAGTTCTATTTAGAACTAAATTACGAAACTTTTTTACATTTATGACAAAAATGACAAAAAAATTGTACTACTTTTTATGTAGGCCTAAAGTTGAACTTTCCTTTCGTTACTGAACATGCTTGTTTCTTGAGCTAATAACTTTGTTAATTTTACTTCAATAATTTTTTTACTGGCATATATGCATTCTTTGAACCTTTATATATAAAAAAGCTATGGAACACTTTTGAATTGGTTTAGAATAAACGTATAAAAACATGGTTAAAATACAAAAACTTGGACGATTTTTTACCAAATTTGAAGTTTACGGCCATTTTGTGAGCTTACCGTTAGAGATACGGAAAAAAATTAAGGAATACAATTTTGTTGAAGATCAAATTTGCTTCCCGCAAAATTTTGTTAGTTTTTAAATTCGACTTACGGTTAAGCCACAAACTTTCTTTGGAAAAAAGATTACACTGAGAGAAACGGTTCGGCCGCCATTTTTATTTTATTTAAGGGGTTAAAAATGAAAAACCGTGTACGTACAGAGCTCGGCCTAGGAATAAGGAACATTCATGCAAAACATCATCAAAATCGTAATCGTGAAATCGTAAAACATTTGGCCGTAATCGTGAGACAGACAGACAGAAAGACGGACAGACACACAGACGAAATGCCGAACGGTCGAGCTAAAACGGAGACCTCGCTTCGCTTGGTCAATTAATACGTGAACATCCAAATTTGTAAATATTTTTTTTAGTATTTATTATAAAAGGTGACGAATATACAATTCGTAAGGTACTGCGCCATATATGTGCAGAAAGCAAAACTATGTATATAATATTGTATATTGCCTTGAAGACAATTAAAATAAAATAAAATAACATAATCAGCTGTTGTACCTGTTATTTCACGCAGTCGGTTGCTATGGCAATTATGTGTACAATATTGCCTTTAATACAAGTAAAATACTAGGCCTAACCTAACATTGCGTTCCTAAGCTGGTTATCCGAATTCGCTGTGTTATCTGATGCAGTTGGTTGCTACGTAAATGAATATAAGAATGCATGTAGGTCATGGCTTTATATTTTCCATACATAAGTGATTTTCCCATACCAAACGCATCGAACAAATAAATGAAAGCATTTTGATCACATTCACCCCTGTATGAGCAATAATTCACAGGAAAATATTAAGAAACAAATACAAACAATTTTCAATGAAATACTCAGCTTTGTTTCCATTTCCTTCAAAGTGAATTATCACTTATCTTTATTTGTTAAATGATTCTACCGTTTAATAGTCCAATTGTTTCCTGCTAAGGAATGTCACGCGTTTACTACTCATTTATCATTAATTCCATCAAGCTTCCCCTTTTCCCTTTCCACTATTTAGTGTCTAAGCGTCAAGATACGAACTAAGAATTTGCATAATTAAAATCCATTCCAATAAAGCACGTGAGAAACTAGTTTAATTTCATTTTTTGAGAATCTCAAGATGTGCTGGTACTGATAAATCAACGTCTCCTTAGATACTCTATAAAGTTTTACAAGTGAGAACTAATAAATCAACACCAACTAAGAGAGGCTATACTAAGTTCGTGTTAATGAGAAGGAAATAATTACGCAAAATTGCCCTATCAAGCTTTTACTTTCTCACTATACTATAGTATAGAGAAAGTATAGTGTTCGCGAAACAAATCAATTTTGAGATTTTTGTGGAAATATCTGTTTTGGGACCCCCTGAGTGCAAAAAAAATATTTTTTACAAAATGTCTGTCTGTATGTGTACAAAGCTAGAGCAAAAACTATTCGATCGATTTAGAACAAATTTGCACAAAACATGTCAATTAGGCCTGTATAGATTCACGAAAAAAGGTTTAGATTTTTTTTTTGAAAAACAACCCCCTTTTTGGCCAAAAAAACCTCAAAAATCTGATATTATTTTTTTTATAAGAAACGGCTCTAACGATTTTCATAAAATGAATCTTATTTCTAGCCCTTAATGTACCCTATATGGAACAAAAAGAAATCTTTCTAGTAATATTTATTTATTAGTTCTACTCCTTCTTTATTTGTATCCCCTCTAATACTTTAATACAATTATGAAGTCACGGTGAAGTGAATCAGTTTAACACGATCACTGCTACGCAAATTTCGTATTTCCGATGTTAGGAGCAGACCTTTTACTTTTTATATTTATAGCCTAAATGAGTAGAAATTACTTTACTTTTTTTTTAACTTTTCTCCACAATAATCACTAATATTTCAAAGCGGACACACATGTGTATTGAAAATACCCTTAATACGGGGGTTGGCGTGCGTAGCACGCAATGCATTGCGTATTGAAAATACTCCCATACGGAGGATGGCGTGCGAAGCACGCAATGCACTGTGTATTGAAAATTCTCCCAATACGGGGGTTGGCGTGCAATGCACTGTGGGTCGGCCGCTTCTCATGGTGTTCAGTGCCAAGCTCACATGTGCGTCCTTAGCAGTGAAAGTGTTAATAATTTAATTATGTTTGTGAGAAAGTATGTGCCAATTTCTGGTACCGTTTGTTTTTATTATATACGAAAGTCATTGTTCTTATTTAATTACAGCTTAGGTTAGTTCTGGCGGTTGAAGTTATTTGTGTAATCTTTTTTCATACTTGTAACGAAGGAACCTCGAATGCATTTGACTATCTGATACTTTATATTCTCGTTAGTGGTCGACAGCTTTAATAATTTATTTCAAGGGATTTCTTGTCCTGAAAGATGAAACAAGCAAAGCAATTGAGATTGTCGGTTCAGTAAATAACAACATATCCAAACTGACCTAATTTAATAAAAGCGCACTTTTAATGACAATTAATTTCTTCTTTTGTTTTGTTCTAATATACAGAATGTCCCATAACATAAGTGCCAAACTTCGGGGAATGGTTATATGGGTCAAAATAAGAAAAAAAGTACATGCAGATAAACGCTTAGTTTTCTAGATATCAGCCATTTCGTTTTTTGTACAAAATAATCTTATCTAGAGAACGGTTTGACTGATTGAGTTCAAATTTGGTATGAAGTTTATACTAACAACGATATATTTCAAGAAAAATCCAATCATGAGTTTCAAAATTTCAAAAAAAAAAGCGGCTGTTTGAAAATTTCAAACCTAAATTATTCAAAAACCCCACATTTTAACAAAAAATTTCAAGTTACCTTTTTTGTAGCCATTTTGATTCCTTAACGGATGGTCTAAACTGTGAAAACAATCGGATGAAGGATAATGGCTAAGTTAAAGATAATGACAGCAAATGTACATACAATATTGCTGTGTTTACTGTGTTGGTATAGGATGCCGGATTGAATAAACTAATTATTACAGTATTATCCTTCATCCGATTGTTTTGGCAGTTACACCATCCGAAAGGAAATCAAAAGGGCTAAAAAAGGTGCCTTTACCTTTATCCCAAAATGTACGGTTTTTTTAGTAATTTAGGTTTGAACTTTTCAAACTGCCGCCATTTTGAAACTCATGACTGTATTTCATCGCTTATTTTTTTGAGATAACCATTATCAGGTTAAACTTCAAACCAAGTTTGAACTCAATAAGTCAAACCATTATCTATATAAGAATTATTTTGTACAACAAACAAAATGGAGGATATCTAGAAAACGAAGCATTTTTATGTATGTGTTTATATGAACTTTTTTTCTTATTTGTACCCATATAACCATTTCCTGAAGTTTGGCACTTTACTTATGGGACACCCTGTAGTTAAAAGCTTCGCATCTATCCAATCGTGAAAGTTCCCTTGCAATAAAGTCTTTCGTTATATTCCTAAGTATAATTTGTTAATTCTTTAGACGTCTGCGACTTTTTTCATAGTTAAACGGAAGGAACTTCGAAAGCACTTTCTAAATTTCTTGATAATTTATTCCAAGGGATTTCTTGACCTAAAAGATAAAAAAGCAGAGAAAACATAATTTATTTAAGATTATTGGTTTAGTAAAAAAAAAAAAAACAATCAAACTGATTTAATTTAATAAAAGCAAACTTTTAATCAAAATTTCTTCCTTTTTTCTACTATTGTAAAAAATTTAGCATTTATCCAATCTTTAAAGTTGCCTTATAATAAAGGGTTTTTTTTTATTCGTAAGTATCATTTGTCACCCTAATTCTTTAGATATCTGCTGCTTTTTTCATAGTTTTAAAGGAGGAACCTCGAATGCGTTTGACTAGATTTCTTAAAAAATTATTCATAGGGATAAATTTACTCTTGTCCTAAAAGATAAAAAAAACAAAACAAAAACAGAAATATTGGTTTAGTAAACATCAACAGAATTCAAACTATTACAATATAATAAAAATGCACTTTAAATGAAAATTTCTGTTTTTTTTGTTCTAATATAGTAAAAAACTTAGCATCTATCCAACCGTTAAAGTTTCCTTGCAATAAAGGCTTTCATTCTATTCCAAAGTATGATTTGTTAATTCCGTATAAATCTGCGACTCTTTACTCAAGCATAAAGAAACATTTCTATTACATTACTGTCTGTTTTTTTATTAGCTTTCTTGTCAGTTCACTTTATTACACCATAAAGGTAAATTTATACTCTTGATAAAATATTATCTACGTAGTCGGTCTGTGCAAAAAGCACTCGAGACGGAAAGTTGTTGTAGCAGTCTCTCTAGAGATATATTTTTAAAGACTTGTCTGGAATATCTTTGACACGCTAAGAAAGTTACGGAAAAGTGCAAATACATTTAAAAACGCCTGGAAAGAATATTTTGTAAGGGATTTCTAAGTTTATTTCCAACTATGGGTTGTTCACATTTTTATATTGTTGGATTATTCTGACATTTACCTTCTGTGTACGAAATAACAATATTGACCCGATAGTCCTTTTACTTATTTATTCATATTTGTGAGGGAAATCGCAAGTATCAGCCAGTTATATAATAAAATATAGCAAAGAAGCATTTTTCACTACTAGATTTAATAACGTTACATAATCTATTTATTGACTATATTAACAGTTAATATAAATTTAATATAGAAGTATTTCAACGTTGTTTTTTATTCAATACCTGAAGGCAACGAAGTCTTTCTTTCACAAAACTTGTATTATATTCAACGTATGGACGCAATGTGCCTTGAAATACATGCTTATAGACTTCCTAGAAGTAATAAGAGAACAATACTATGAACGGGAATACATAATTCAAGAGTTTCCAAGGGTTCCAGCGGACAAATTTTCTCTAGGGACGTCGTTAAAGAAGATTTACCTTTTTCTATAATACTGTAGAAGGTTTTCTTAGTGCTTTCAGATCATGTACTGTTTGAAAGAAAAAAATATAGTATCAACTTTTGAAAAATAAACATTTCTCCTTCAGGGTCATCCAGTCTTAATATTCAAGTAAATATACAAATTAATTAATGTCTCTCATAACGCAGGTCTCATTTTCCTTCTTTCCATTTTTTCACAACTATAGTATTAGGTTTGAGTTTTTTTTCCATCAAACAGATTTTCAACAAAATCAGTACATTCAATATGTGAAAATAATGAATGAAGAACTGATAGAAATATATTATTTAATCACAAAAATAAAGAATAATAGTAATGGTTAGGCTAGTTTTGATTAGGAAGTGAGAATTAGGAAATAAAGTCCTCTAATTTAAGGAAAAAAAATTAAGGTCAATTTGATGGTTTGTTTAATTATCACAGTCCATTTAAAACGCCTTTCCGAACTAACTTTCACTTTTCAAACAGAGAATTTCAATGTTGTTTAGTACCTATAGAAAGTGTAAAACTTCCTTTTATAAATATATGTTGCGTCTTCCTAATCAGAAGATGCCGGGTCCGAATCTAGGCTAGGGAGACCAGATATGTAATCATATCTGTGGTTTGAGGGTAGGAGGACGGAAGTAAAGCAAATTTATTGCAACATTTGTTAAAGATTCTTTTAGTTAGTATTTGCTGAGATATTTGTTAGAGTTAATAATACAGTTTCTACTCAAATTGCTGGAATGTATTAAAGTTCAGAATTAAACTTGTATTAATACTTACGCTAACAAGAAGGAAGTACCTACTCCCTATATAAACGGATTTGTCCTGACTGATTGACATACACAGAATCAACGTGGAGCAAAACTTACTTCAGATAAAACACGAAAATGTAAAGCTATATTCTTATGAGGTCATAGAGGCACATTGAAAAAGGATTGAGCAAAATTTTCATTTTAAAGCATAGTGAAAATTTGGTGGTTCGCTCCCAGCCCTTTATCTGATATAAGAGATGTTCTTCTCAACGGTGTTCTTTCGTGTTCTTTACTGTAGTACAACTAACATTTTGGAATTGTATAGTAAAAAAAAGTACAACTATAAATATTTAAAAACCTTGTCACCATAACATTAAAATCGTTTTATGTCAGCTTATATGTTTATAACAGCTGTTATGTATTATAGTCCAATCGAAATAGACATTTAACTTTGCAAAAATACGTGTAAAGCTGAAAATTGGTATAGGCCTTAAATACACTATCTATATAAATAAAAATGTAAATGTTCGTTTGTTCAAAATCTTAAATCTCTGAAAGTTGTTCACCGATTGCTTTGAAATGTTGACACAAAGTTGCATTCGAATACACGTGTGTTTTTATATACTTTTCGAATCGATTATTCGAATCGATTATTGTTGATTTCAATACGACTTCAACATTTAGAATCGTGATATCTCCGGAATGATGATTCGTTAGTAAAAAAAGGTATAGGGCATTTTTTTATAGTTTAATAACTTTTAGTTTTGGGAAAGAACAGAATACTCGTATTCTTCCACGTAACTGATTTTCAACTTAAAACTTTATATTTTTTTACATAATATTCCGACTTCTCTAACTTTTAGGGTCGCAATAACTCAGAAATAGTTGTAGGAAAAACGAGTATAGGAATAATTTGTATAACAAGTTCCTTAGTTTAGCAACCTTTATAAAGTTCCTTGAGAAAAAACATAAAATTCTTCCACGTGTCTGATTTCAACTTTATATTATTTACATAATATTCCCGTAATACTGTGGATTCTTATTTCGGAGCCGTCTCCAGAGACATTCTAGGAAAATCTGACAACTTCCCTCAGGGGAATCGTAACTGCTTTTACGACATTTCTGTCTCTAGTACTTTTTTGTCTGTAACAGGGAAGGTGTTCTAAGAATTTAGTAATTATACTAAAGTCTAAGAGCTCGACACCTGCTCGCTTCCTTGCAAACCCCTGCTGTGACATCTGGTGATGCCGATGTAAACCACAAAATTCTTAATTTTAAAATTTTTAATAGTAATTTTTAAATTTTTTAGTAGTAATTTTTTAATTTTTTTATAATAATTTTTAATAGTAATTTTTTATTTTTTTATAGTAGTTTTTTAATAGTAATTTTTAAAAAAATTATAGTAATTTTAAAATTTTTAATAATAATTTAAAATTTTTTAATATTATTTTTTAAATTTTTTAATTGTAATTTTTAAATTTTTTAATAGTAATTTTTATTTTTTTTAATAGTCATTTTTGATTTTTTTAAATAGTAATTTTTAAATTTTTTAATAGTAATTTTTATGGAAATTATGATTGATTAGGACAGAGTCACTTTTATCTAAGTTTGGTGTGTGAGGTTGCTGTTACCTGTACATAATGTAAGACATAGATAGAAATAGACACGCAATATTTCCAACATAAAATCCCTAATTTTTTTAATAACTTTTTAATTTTTTACAGAATTTTTAAATATTTTTGGAATAAAAACTAACCTAAAATATTCTCCGAAAAGTCCTCTACATGTTAATGAAAGTTGCGTCAAAATCGGTTCAGCCATTCTGGAGATTAGCCCAGCTAAACCAAAAGACAGACAAGAAATTAATAAATATGTATTTAGGTTTTTGTAATGTGCGAATAATCATATGATCTTAGAAAAAGCTTGTTTTGAAATTACAGACACACGCTTAAATTTTATTTATACGTATAGATGCATATTAACTAAAATTACATTGACATTTAAACCCTCAATATCTTTAAAAAGTGAAATACACTCGGATTACTAAATTTATTCAGTTTAAATAACACTGGAACAGATTGAACGAACACTTGATTACAGTTCCCGGAAGAGTGGTTTCAACCTCACTGCTGAGACGTTACCCTGGATAACCCAAATAAGCAACTGGAGCGTTGTGACTTAAATGAAATGAATTCACTTTGCGAAAGTAACACGACTTTGCAGTCATCTCACGAACTGCAATCATTGCACCCAACTCCCGCTACGTAGAAACGGGTCGTTTGATTAAGAAGGAGAATATTTTGGTTTAAAACTTAATGGTTTTATTTTAACATGGCGCTTTCTATCTCGTCAGGGAGATGTTAATTCATTCATCTTCCAGGTACGAAGGACAAACGTTTTATTAGTGCAAGCGTTATTTAATTTAAATTATAATAATAATTAAAAAGGATTTTTTCGATTTTGAAGTAAAGTGGATTGCATCTTTATACCAAAGAAGTTCTGAAATAATTCGATCGCGCAGCTGAACCGTTAACGTGAGTTGAGCGAATATCCAAAATTAAGTTTATATGATTTAGGGTTTGTGCAAGCTATTTGGGAAATTGGTCCTCACGAAAGCGTTGAATAGCTGCTTGCGTGCAGGAAATAAATTATTTGAATCTGTATGCATTTCAGTCTCCAGCCCAAGTTCACGCGCTGCTTCGTTCCGCTCGCAGCGGAAATGTGCACTTCCACATTGTGGCTTCGGTTAATGGACTGCT
>JAGFPH010001168.1:159994-181960 GCA_018207615.1 Philaenus spumarius
CCCTAAAATTTCGAATTTTTTCAAACCCTTTCTTAATGAGCACCTATGGCCATAGAGGAAGCTACATACCAAATTTCATTCCAATCCGTTCGTTAGTTTTTGATAAATCGTGATGAGTGAGTCAGTGAGTCAGTGAGTCAGTGAGTCAGTGGGTTTTGGCTTTTATATAATATATAGATAAAGTCTTTTATTCAAGCATAAAGAAACATTTCTATTAAATTACTGTCTGTTTTTTTATTAGCTTTCTTGTCAGTTCACTTTATTACACCATAAAGGTAAATTTATACTCTTGATAAAATATTATCTACGTAGTCGGTCTGTGCGCAAAGTAATGGAGACGGGAAGTTGTTGTAGCAGTCTCTCGAGAGATATATTTTTAGAGACTTGTCTGGAATATCTTTGACACGCTGAGAAAGTTACGGAAAAGTGCAAATAAATGTAAAAACGCCTGGAAAGAATATTTTGTAAAAGATTTTTAAGTTTATTTCCAACTATGGGTTGTTCACATTTTTATATAGTTTTATTCTGACATTTACCTTGTGTGTACGAAATAGCAATATTGAAACGAGTCCTTTTATTTATTTATTCTCATAGGTGAGCGTAATCGCAGGTAACGGCCATTGTGTCATAAAATATAGCAAAGAAGAATTTTTTACTAGTCCTACTAGATTTTTAATATAGTCGATTAATCTAACTACTCACTATATTAAGAGTTAATATAGAAGTATTTCAACGTTGTTTTTTAATTTATTACCTGAAGGGAATGGAGTCTTTCTTTCACAAAACTTGTATTATATTCAACGTATGGAAGCAATGTGCCTTGCAATACATGCTTATAGACTTCCTAGAAGTAATAAGAGAACAATACTATCAACGGGAATACATAATTCAAGAGTTTCCAAGGGTTCGAGTGGACATATTTTCTCTAGGGACAACCTTTAATAAGATTTACCTTTTTCTAAAATACTGTATAAGGATTTCTCAGTGCTTTCAAATCATGTAATGTTTCAAAGAAAACACTTTTAATTTGACGGACAGTTTACAGATTTGAAAAAGTCATTAAGTTAGCACAACAGAGGACTGACACAGCGTCCCATAACATTATCTTGTAGCATTATTTCTATCTCTTACATTTATGGGATCTAAATGGGGTAAATATGCTAGAACTATACACCTTTAAACCGCATGGGATCAGAGGGCTGAAACTTAGCACAATTTTAACTTACTGTGATATATATATATATAACGGTACCAGGAACGTACATACATACAGACAGATATTTTGTAAAAACCACTTTTTGGACCCATTCGGTCCCAAAACGAATATTTCCACAAAAATCTCAACATCGATTTTTTGTTCGATCACTATACTTTCTCTATACCTACTATAAAAAGTATAGTGAGAAAGTAAAAATCAAGAAATAATACAAGTGACTATATAAAATTCGTCATAAGTAAAACTGTAAGTTACAAAATGTGACTCTTGTAGAATATGCTCTTACTCCTTGATACTATTACATACAATTATTAATAAAACTAAAAAATTATTTTATAAACACTAAGTGTTTAATATCAAAATGTTCAGAAAGAAACACGGAAAAATATAAAAAATCAAACAGAAAACTGTAAAAAAAATGTTTTCACCAGTGGCTCCCCTTAAATGAATAAAAGGGCTATCGGCTAAATATTGTGCCTTACACGCAATTAAAAACAACTATTTTAGATCCGAGTTCAATGGCCTAAAAACGCACAGTGAGTTTTGCCCAAATAAATCTATGAATCACTTTTAGGCCTACGTAAATTATTATCTGTGCACCAATAAACGTTAAAAATCCCGTTTTCCGCCTGTTTGTTACTCATCGCTCCCCAATGAACATCGAAATAACAAATCACGTTTTGAAATGTATTTAACATCTATGAAAACATTTCACATTATTGCATACTGTTTTGATATATTTTTAATGTTTAAACCAGCGTATACAGTAAAATAAAACACATACGATCTTTTCAAAGTATAAATCTTTTGATCCAAATCTGTTGTTTTATTTATAATAGTCACGTCCGTTCACGAAACCCCTCATTTTAAAATTTTTAAATAGGAACCGTAAATATTTTTGGGATAAAATGTTAATAGATTATTCGCTGAAAGGTCCTCTTACATGCAAATGACAGTTTCGTCAAAATTTGTTCAGCCGTATAAAAATGTGTGTTTACGTTTTTGTAATGTGTAAATAACCATATGATCTTAGAAAAAAGCTGATATTTTGAAATCATAGACATACACTTAAATTTGATTCATATGTTTAGATAGATTACTATCAATTATTTTATTTCCGTAGAAGCTAGACAGCTGAAACATGGTATATTTATTTCTTGAAAGTTACATAGAAACTAAAACCAATAGAATTTAGTTCACTGCCGTCTAAGAGGATAAAATGGGGTAACTACTAATATACAATGATAATATAAATTCCACTCACTTCCTACAAGCTAGAGAACTGAAATTTAGTACATATTATTTTTAGGCGATACGGAAAAAAGAAACCCCATTGCGCATGTACGTTACTTGAGTCTATAAGGCGAGAAATGGGACAACTACTTTTAAGCATAAATCGATCACGCAGATGAACCGCTGACGTAAGTCTAGCGAATTTACGAAATTAAATTTCTATGTTTTAGGGTTTCAAACAACTATTTGGTAAATTGTCTACTCACGAAGGCGATGAATAGCGGCCTCTGTGTACTAAATATACTAGTAAAATTTGTTTGCACCTCAGACTCCAGCTGTGACTCATCCTGCCTCTTTGCACCTTCATACAAAATAACTTCACTGTCGTTATGCTTTTTTACGTAAATTCATCTTATTTTGGTAAAATTTGGGCAGAAAAGACACAAATTTAATTTAGTTTTCTGTTTGATTGTTATGTTTGACTCCGCGGTTCGTACCTATTTGTGATTAAAAAAAGTGTGGAATACAACTATAAATGTAAAGAGAACGCAACATTTCTTAAATACCCTATTGTGCACTCACTCAAGTTAAGCCTGTTCAGTGTTAATTAATAACAGATTTTTCTGCTTTAATATTAATCTTCATACAAGAGAACGTCGTTTTTATCCGCTCGTTAAAGTCTCGTTTTAAAAGGAAATCTGAAACTTAATATTCCTATTGGTGTCTGCATTCAAAGGGTTGAACAATAAAAAACACAAGAAAAATGTTTACAACATAATATTTCATTTTTAATAGAATGTCTTTTATTTAATAATTTATACGACAAAGTATCTAAACAAAATTAATTCCATATAGTGCACCGATAAAGAAAATTGACGTTTCTTTGTTTAGTTCTACCTTTTATATAAAATGACTCCACTTCTATCCAGTCGTTAAAGTCTCGATAAAAACTGCAGTTTCATCCCCCCATTAAATATCAATTGTGAATTCTGGAGACATCTGCGCCGCAGACGTTATTACAATCTAACGTTAAAGCATTCGCCACAGAAAAGTGTCTGTTACTAACTTTCTTGTCAGTTCGCTTTATAACACTATAAAGGTAGTTTTGTCGTAAAATATTCTTTACGTGGTTGGTCTGTGTACTAGATATGAAAGCACTTGAGACAGAAAGTTGTTACAATAATCTCTGGAGAGAAATACACTTGAAGACCCGTTAAAATATAACTTTAACATGTTCACTGCTATACAAATTTCGTATTTCCTATGCTAGGAGATGACCTTTTGTTTTTTATATTTGTAGCCTAAATGAGTAGAAATTTCTTTATTTTTTGTTTTTTTAACATTTCTACGTAATAATTACTAATATTTTAAAGCGGACCACATAGGCTTAAAATCGGAGTGCGAAGCACGCAATGCTCTGTCTATTGAAAATTCTCCGAATACGGGGATTGGCATGCGAAGTACGCAATGCATTGTGTATTGAAAATACTTCCAATACGAGGGTAAGCGTACGAAGCACGCAATTCTCTGTGTATTAAAAATTCTGAAAAAAATACAGGGGTTGGCGTACGAAGCACGCAATGCATTGTGTATTGAAATTACTTCCAAAACTAGGGTGAGCTTGCGAAGCAGGCAAAGCATTTTGAGTTGAAAATACTCCCAATTTGATGGTTGGCGTGCAATGCACTGTGCACGGCCGCTTCTCATAGTGTTCAATGTCAAGCTCACATGTGCGTCCTTGAACTACGTGAACGTGTTGAAGAATTCGCCTCAAAGTGTCTCTTACTAACTTTCTTGTCAGTTCGCTTTTTAACACCAAAAATTTATTTTTGTCGAAATATTCTTTACGAGTTTTCTGTGTACTAAATATGAAAACACTTGAGACAGAAAGTTTTTACAATAATCTCTCTAGAGAAATACCCTTGAAGACAGTCTTTTCTGGAATCCTTTTGTACGCGTTACTGGCATAGGAAATTTAAATGAGATTTACGTGAGATTAAAACTATATGAGATTATTTTATACAATTTAGTGACAAAATCAGAAGGGAAGAAATACAATATTTATTCTCCTGATTCTAAAGATTGATGGTTTATGAATTTATAATTGTTAATTATATGTGCCATTATGTACGTTTTGAAAAGAAACTATGGAAATTTGACAGTGAAAAAGACAACGGATACACAGTGCCACCTAGATAATCTGAATTACGAACGGAGATTGTACAAATTACCAAATCGTTTGGATTATCAAATATAGTAAACTAAGGGCTTCGCCCGTGATAGCTTCTCTCACCAACCCCAATGCAAACATATTATTGTAAACTCTGATATTTTCACGAAAATGGCGACTGAGTGGTGACATACTCGTATTCATAACTAATGTACGACAGATATCTAAATAGACACTATCATCCTCAATCATTGCTGCACACGTTGTAATTTGATCATTAATCAACATCAATAAAAGCAAGTGTATGTACGTACGTGAGTAACATATAATATAACAGCTGATTTTATCCATCATCTGTAATACTTAAAGAAAACCCAGCTTAGATTATACTTTGGGGTTACGTTCACAACTTCAATCATTTTAATTTCTTGTGAAGTGGATTTTTTTAAATATGAGTTATAGAAATAATGTGTGCACAAAGGTTTGTTTATAAACTGTATATAAATACAAACTTTTATTATCAATATATTCGTTTATACAAATTTAAAGTAGAGATACCCATTCGTACTTCGGAAACATCCGTACATCTTCGTAATAATAACATATACTAGCTGACCCGTGCGAAGCATTCGCATTCTAACTTACATAAATCTCACTTAATTAAAGTACACACCGTATATTTAGTATCGTATAGTGCGTATATTAATAAAAATAGCAATGTAGTGGCGTAACGGCAGCTCTCCAGCTGGGTATTGTTATCATCAGAGTTGCCAACGTCAAGAAAATATCCCTACAACTTACTATTATACATCACTGTTACTTTCGGATTCTATTTTTTATTTTATTTTTTTTATTTCTTCGTATAATTGTATTTTGAATATTTTTCCGGTGTAGCGGTTAAGGAAAGCTTTAAAATGATGCCTCATTCATGTAATTTGATGATGTATTAAGGAAGTTATGGCGTACCGACAAAAAAATGGCCTTGAGAAATAATATATGTGATTATAAACATATTCGATTGTTAATTTCTTCACTATAATATTAATAACTTCTAAATGATTTGATCTATCATATGAAATAAAAAGCGATTAAATATAATATTTGTATCTTTCTTTAAATATATACACTAACGTAAATTAATAAAATATTTGAACAAATAGGCCTACAGTTTTATAAACATTATAGTTATACACATTTACCAAGTTAAAAATCCCAGTCAGCATAGTTAGGTAGGCAGATAAAGTCTGTTGTTTTTAAAAAGTATTTGTTTACATGATGTATTTCTGATTTTTATCTAATTAATATACCTGTGATTGTTCACGGGGGCTTACTAGTTTTATTATAACTAAAACTATTTCATGTAACATGTATTTCTTGTAACAGTTACCGTGAAAGAAATTTCAAGAAGGCCAGTACAGCATCAATCAGCTCGCCAACCACCACCACCTCATCTAATTGTCGCGTAACCGTTTACCACTGTACGAACAAAACAGAACGTTCTTTTTAATATTTTCAAAATTGCGGCCGTTTTAAACTTTGAATGTGTCAAATATCTAAAAAAAACTGCTAACTTCACAAAAAAAAAAAAAAAAAAAAAAAAAAAACAGTACATGAGACCGAAATATTTACTTTTTAATTACAAAGTACAACGGATTTTTTTTATCTAGCTGAAAGGATAACAGAGATATTGTAAAAAACCTAAAAATTTATTTCTTGGTAGTTGTCAACAATACTTGGGCATTTTAATGCGAGCTGAAGTAAACATTGTTTATTATACAAATTTGTAACAATAAGAAATTATGGAAATTGGGTGATAATTAATTATTAGGTCTTATAAATTTTATTTATTTAATAAAAAAAGACTTTATTTAATTAAATACATAGACATACATACAGACAATCAATTAACAAGAAATTATGTTTTTAGTTTTTTGTCGAAATTCCGGAATTTTCGCCGACAGAAACGAATGTATGTCGTTAAAAAAGAAAAATATTTTGCCTCATGTAAATTTTTCAACCTTAAGTGTCTGCTCCAGTAAACGAGAAATCAACCGACTACGCCAGAGCTTCACGCTATGAATCTGAACAGTGCAATTTCTTGCAGCTGAACGCTTTGACATTGCCTCATATAAAACCATTTTATAAATCCATCTTTTGTAAATGAGTGCTGAAAAAAACAACAACTGAATATTCTTTATAGAATTGCGGATCCGGCTTTGCGATTCACTTTTAATTATAAATTTTGTATTCTGCAAAGAAAAAAGTTCAAACTTCGTAATTAAAAATGTAAATTTCGTGATAAAAGAAAGGGATTTAAAAACAAGTGAAACGCAAAACGGGTGCGTATTGTGACTGTGGTTAAAATGAAACCTTGCAAACAAATTTATGAAAAAAAAATAAACGAAATAAATGGTTTTAAATTTAACATTGCTTTTAAGGGATAACAATCCAAGTTGGCCGCCACTACAGCAGACCCTTGAGTTAACGTCTATCAAGATATTCAACTTCAAAAATGTATAACTGCCTCTATTTTAAAAGTTATATAAATAAAGTCTTTGTGTAGATACACTTGTAAATTGTAAGATACAAAATGCTTATACCATATTTGGACTCGTAATCTTATTCATTTTTGGAGTTACTGTGAAGTTTGTAAAAAGCATACTCCATATAACATTCATTTAATATGACTTACATATATACAATATGTAGAACATGGGATATTCCTGGAAGCATCGTGCCCACCTGCGTATTTAATCTCTTTTAGTTTGTAAATGCAAAATTAGGAGATAAAAGCCAAACAGCACTCTACAAATGTAAGCCTATCTCCGTTATTCGTATGTATAGGAAATCCTTCCCTCCTGATATTAAAAAAGCCACACCTAAACACTTAAAATTTCGCTTCGCAAGCTTCATTATCTCTTTAGAATATTTAGCCTTTATTATTAATTCATTTTTAATTCTCACTCAACATTCCAAAAATTTTCCACTTCCCTAGGGGCCTAGGAGAGGTAATCCTATAGCCTAAACAGGATTACTCTTTCGGTTCCACTTACAGAAGGTATTATTTTAAAAGTTATTTTATATATTATTAATTGTGAGACGTCTTTGTTTTTCAAATAATACACTTTTCTGAAACTTTCTACTAACAAATGTTTATGAAATGTTGCTAAACCTTCCAGCCCTAACTTAAAACTGGCTTTTTTTTATTAAACAAAAGTAAAACTATGGATATAAAACCAGCTGGACTTCTCATGTACTTGTCAAAGTAGATTCAAAAATATTTCAGAAAGAAGCTAAATATTTTAAAAACTCCGATTTTAAAGAATGGTGCCAAGGTCAAGCAATAGGAACAAAAGCTTCATCAATATCGGCCGAGTAGATTTTGAGAAAAGCAATTATAGTAAAATTACGGTGGTAGGCTTTCCCACTCCACTTTAAACTTAAGAAATTATCAAAGGAAAAACTAATACGTGAATGATAACGAGACAAAAATTAACAGTAACCTATGTGTTTAACCTCATCACTACTCTTAAAGGTGAATCGTAAATTTGTCGACTAAATCTAAATAAATAAATATATATATGATCGTTTGTTCAAAATCTCCAAAAGTTCTTCTCCGATTGCTTTGAATTTTGTACACAAAGTTTCGTTTAAATACAAGTGTGTTTTTGTATACTTTTTTAAAGACAACGCTATTGTTAGACATAACAACAACACAAACTATACTAAATATTTTACGGCAATAGGAGCGCCATACTAAATAATAAATTAATATGTTCACAGTTGATACAGTAATCAGCCATTTGCTCCAATATTTCCATTAACACCTGATTTCAAACTTTAAAGCAAATATTTGTATTTCTAACTTTTAAGTTAGGTTTTATGAAAGTGTAGACCTTAGCCTTGCTTGTTCTTTTAACCTTTATTATAACTACTGTTATAAAATAAGCTAAATAATTTGATTTGAACATTTAACATTATTTACCATCTAAGCTTTGGGGTTATTATTAATCCTAAACACTTGTTATAAAGAAAACGTAACATAATTATGTGTATAGAATGTTTCAAGTGGGTTGGCGTGCGGAGCACGCAGTGGGCTCCCGTAGCATTAAATAAATTCATAATAAAGAGCATTGCAACTACTCTCTTGATTTATTGAAATAGAACTTATCTTTATCATTGATTCGATGCCTCTGAGTACTGTCTCTGCTTTATTTGTTTATTTACAAAGTCCTTGAAATATTCTACATTAGTAGTCAAGGTTCTTCAGTTTTTTGAGGAAGCACAATGTCCATTTCAGAGGTATTACCAAGTTAACTATTTTAACACAGCTTGCAACATGTGAAAGCACAATGTCCATTTCAGAGGTAATTACTAGGTAAACTATTTTAACACAACTTACGAAATGAAGAAGCACAATGGCCATTTCAGATGTTACCAAGTAAACTATTTTAACACAGCTTACGAAATGAGGAAGCACTAAGTCCATTTCAGAGGTAATTACCAAGTAAACTATTTTAAAACAAATTACGAAACGGGGAAGCAGAATGTCCTTTTCAGAGGTAATTACCAAATAAACTATTTTAACATATCTTGCAAAACTAGGAAGCACAATGTCCATTTCAGTAGTAATACCGAATAAATTATTTAAACACAACTTACAAAATGAGGAAGCACAATGCCCATGTGTTTTATATCGTGATTCGATTGCGGTACGATACGGTGCGCCAGATTGCATTCGAATACCCGCGCAAAAAGTGCCGAAAGGGCCTTTCACTTTAAAAATAGAAAACCAACAATAACAGGAACTAAAGAAACCTGTTTGATGATATGGGAGACTGCCGCCGTTTGCCTGTAAAAGTGATCAAGTTTAAATGTTCCGAGCTATAATCATATCTTTTGAAATATTAGCAAAAGTCAGCCAGTTTGTTCATATTATGAAACATAATCATCGCTCTTCAAATTCTCTTAAATATTAATCTATATATATAAAAGCGAAACACCACTCACTCACTCACTCACTCATCATGATTTCTCAAAAACTACCGAATGGAATGAAATTAAATTTGGTATGTAGCTTCCTCTAGGGCCATAGGTGCTCACTAAGAAAGGGTTTGAAAAAATTCGAAATTTTAGGGGGGTTTGTGGGGATTAAAGTTATTAAATCACGATTTATTCAAAACTACCAAATGGATTGGAATAAAATTTGGTATGTAGCTTCCTCTAGGTGCTCTCTAAGAAAGGGTTTCAAAAAATTCGAAATTTCAGGGGGGTTTGGGGGGATCAAAGTTATTAAATCACGATTTCTTCAAAACTACCGAACGGATTGGAATGACATTTGGTATGTAGCTTCCTCTAGGGCCATCGGTGCTCACTAAGAAAGGGTATACAAAATTTCGAAATTTCAGGAGGGTTTTGGGGGGTTCAAAGTTACTAAAATCATAATTTCAGATCTTTTATTATTATGACAATAGTGTTTTTATTATTTAAGATCTATATATATAAAAGCCAAATACCACTCACTGACTGAACACTTAAAAAGAATACAATTACGATAAAAAGACTAAAAATACCAACCACCACGGGCAACGCCGTACGGGTTAGCTTGTGGTTTATATTTGTTCCATTAAAAATACATACGTGATATCACTCTCCCACTCTATCCTGTATTGTTCTGTAGTTGTGCATCTGTGTGTGTGTGTGTGTGTGTGTGTGCGTGCGTGCATTTACAATTTACGTCACAACATAATTACACTATCGCGTCGGTTTTCCTTGTTGCAGTAGCCATTATTATACTGGAAGTATTAGTGAACAGATGGCGTCTTGTGTTATCGTCAAGGCTGGACAGTAAATTGTTACCGTAAAAATGTGCACTAAGACGTCGCTGTTTGTTGTTTCGTTTGCAGTTTTGTTCGCTGACTTGGGGAGTGTTTCTTTTATTGAAGGTATGTTGATTACAATTACTAGGTACAGACTTATGCTCGATACGCTCACAAGGTTAACTTAACGCAAAGTCACTCGCAGTAAGGTTATCATTTCTTGGAAGCACTTTAAAAAACAACACCATTTATTTCGTATGACCAAAATCAGATTTCTTTCGTAGTTCTATTCCTACGGTAATAAGAGCCAAACCGTAGATGGGCGTTATTTATCATACCTATTATTTTTTAACCAGTATTCAATAGTAACAGTTATTTAGTTTAACGGTTACTCAGTACTCAGAATCTGAAACAACGATTACCTTTTCTATACTAATATAGAAATTATTAGTAAAATTTTTACAGAGGTTAAATTTTATTCTTTGTTTGCTCGTATGTAGAGGGGGTAATCTCTGGAACTACTGAACCGATTTAAAAAATAGTTTAACTAATAAAAATCTACACTATGCCTGAGTAACATAGGCTATAATTCTTTTTTTTTAAACATTTTTTATTTCAGGAAAAGTTCTTAGGTTAGGCCTATGACTGATGAACCAACAGATATTTCTTGAATGTATTTACATTCACTACCATAGCAACGAATTGAATAAAATAACAGATAAAACGCTGTTTGCTCTTCATTAATAGCTGATTTAAAACTTTGAAGCAATTATTTATATTTCTAACTTTTGGGTTAGGTTTTTGTTAAAGTGTAGACCTGAGCCTTGCTGGTTCTTCCTTTATTATTACTGCTGTTACAAAAATATACTAAATAATTTGATTTGAACATTTAACGTTATTTACTATCTTAGCTTTGGGGTTATTATTAATCCTACACCTTTATTATAAAGGAAACATAACATGATTATGTGTGTAGAAGATTCCAACGGGGTTGGCATACGGAGCACACAGAGGTTTCCAGTAGTAATCCATAATAATATTGTAAATAATGTGTAGTTAGTGTTACTAGTATCTCTTGTGGTCGAAATTCAACCAATTTCGAATGTAAAGTAACAAAATTCAACTTTTGTTTTTCACAAAATTAATTTAAATTTATTATAAGTATGTACATTTTCAGTTCGTATCTTGACACGAAGATAAAATAGTGGGAAGGGGAGCAGAGGATATTAATAGCATTAATGATAAATATTTAGTAAACATGTGAAATTACTTAGAAGTAAACAATTCAACTATTAAACGGTAGAGTAATTAAACAAATAAGTAAAGATAAGTAATAATTCAATTTGACATACTTTAAAACAACTCTAAGTATATGATTGGATGATTTGTTTGTTTGTTAATATTTCCCCGTGCAGGCAAGGCAAAGGGAGAGTTCGTACAGCCGTATATGTGAACATAATGATTTCCTTTAATTGTTTAATGCGTTTTGATTGGGAAAAGCTTATGTTTAGAAAAATATAAACCCATGATCTACAAATTATATTTTTATATTCATTGCACTTGCAACCAACTGCATAAAATAACAGATAAACAGCTGATTTGGATAACCAGTTTAGAAACACAATTTTAGGTTAGATCTGGTTTATTTTATTTTAGTTCTCTGAAAGGCAATGCCTATATAAGTTACACATACTTTTAGTACCCTTCGCATTATATAAGCTTAATTCCTCTCATTGTATAATAAACTAGGGGAAACCCCGTTGAAACCTTCTATATACGTAATCATGTTATGTTTTCTTTATAATAAAGGTGTATGATTAATAATAACCCCAAAGCTAAGACGGTAAATAATGGTAAATGTTCAAATCAAATTATTTTGTATATTTTATAACAGCAGTTATAATAAAGATTAAAAGAACCAGCAAGGCTCAGGTCTACACTTTAACAAACAAAAATAACCTAAAAGTTAGAAATACAAATAATTGCTTCAAAGTTTAAAATCATATGTTTATGGAAGCGTTAGAGCAAACAGCAGTTGTGTATGTTATTTTATTTTATTGGTAATAAATGTAAATATATGTGTTGGTTCATCAGTCTAGGCCTAACCTAAGAATTTTTCCGAAAAAATTTACAAGTATTTAAATAAAAAAATGTATTTATCAAAATGAATTATAGCCTATGTTACTCAGGGATAGCAATGAATACTTAAATGTAAAGAAGCGCAGGTCTTATGGACTCAATTCTAACAGATTTTACAAACTTGGCGCCCTAA
The DNA here is from genome assembly GCA_018207615.1 of Philaenus spumarius. Lineage (NCBI taxonomy): Eukaryota > Metazoa > Arthropoda > Insecta > Hemiptera > Aphrophoridae > Philaenus > Philaenus spumarius. The sequence goes on from JAGFPH010001168.1 coordinate 172,705, forward strand.
AGGTTTGTAGTTGGGCACGACTCCGAGAGGAAGCACTGGCAAACTATTTAGCGTGCGGTGGAGAGCGAGAGAGCGCGAGATAGTGTTTCTCCCCTCTCGTTGGTATAACGATAATGCAATTCATTTGTACTATATTTAGATTACTTGCCGAGTGCGGCTGGCTGAACGAAGGGTTTACCCCACTCACACAAGGACAGGGAATCAAAACTTTCGCTATTGCGTTATATACAATCCCAGACACAATCGCGTTTTGTTTGTTTAGAAACTAAATATAACTTATATAGGTATTTTCAGGAACACAATTTGTTGTAATTATTTTCTAATTGATATTGTAAATATGACTATTTTTCTTTTAAGTTTAAATTTGCAATTGCGTATATAACTTTGTAAATAATTAAGTAATAATATATTTTGTATTGCTACAAATATATTTTGTCAGTAAATATATCTATTTCGTGTATGGAAAATTAAATTTGTATTGAGTTTATAATACTTAGTAAATAATGAATTAATAGTTTTGTTTCTCGTTTTATTGCTACACGCATATTGACAGTCCAGTTTATAAATATGATTAGTTTATACTGCAATTTCTGAAAAATAAATAAAATATAATCTTTAAATTACAATCAGCCATGTATGTATACGTTTGTTTTAAATACCTTCCATTTGTTATACAATTGACAATTTTTTAAATACCAAGTTGGAATTATCTTCCTCAGAAAATTAAAATAAAATTCAAAAAAGTAAAACGCAAGCCGGATCCAAAATTTAATACAGAATCATTAGTTTATTTCTCATCACGCAAATATAAAAATTATACAAAACGGTAAAAAAAATTATAAAATTGTTTGAAGTGAGTCAATGTCAAAGCACTCTGCTCCCTGAAACTACATTGTTAAGCCTATCCTCGTGCGAGTTGCCGATTGCTTTCTCTTTTACTGGAGCAGACCATTAAATTTATGCATCGTAATGTATAAAAAAAATCGTTTTCCCAGAAGTTTTGAATCACTTATTAAATTATAAAAATATGTATGTCAATTTCAATGGACAACATTTTATTTAATCGCCTGGTTTTTTATTTCTATAAACAAAATATATAAAAAAGTATTCAATCTTCATTTTTTGAATTTGTTTTTTATTTAAATGTTATATAATTTGAAAAATATGGCAAATAACTTTGTAGCCTTGGCGAAATCTGTGATTATACAGGTATAGTCTAGTCTTTGACAATATAACCTTAATAACATTCAAATTAAAAATTGTAATGAATTATGGTCGAATTTCGACCACTGAGCGATCACTAAATTTTTGAAATAAATATTAAAATATACAAACAAATAGCCTATTCTTTAAGTTTATAACAGGTCTTATGACCTATTTAACATTAAAAACATGTTTTTTTTCTATGGACACTTAATCGAAAGAAATACTGCCAGTTAACCATAGGCGTAACCAGGGTCATAACCCTCCCCCCAATTGTAAAAAAATTGTTCACAGTTTGTTTACACTTTGAATAATTAAAATATATCGCATTACTAAAAATTGAAGTTTACTGTTTATTAGTGAGTTGTGGACTACTTTACCACTATTGAAAGTACTTTCTTGACTATTATGTTTATTATTTATTTTAAATAAACAATTTTAAATTAACAATATTTCTAACTTTTTTAACCTTGTACTAAAATTAAAAGATACAAGTTTTTCTTAACCAGTAAAATTCTTACTATGATTTTAGTCAATCTTTAACATAGTACCAATCAACATCAAAATTTTTATGAATAGTGAATTAATAAAACTCGCGAAGCGAAATAGTCCGCTGCGAGCGAAGCGAATCATTTAAATTACGCGAGACAGTGCGTGCGTTAAAGTTGAACTCGACATTTGAATCTACTTTCTAATCTACAACGTGTTTTTCGTTTTGACAGTCTGAAAAAGGAACATGTTTCCAAGCTTTTTAGCGCATGCGCAGTGAGGGAACCAGGAGAACTTGTAGTTGTTAAAGTTTGATTGTTCATGGAACGGTTTTAATTATATGTTTAGAAGAGGTGCAGTCCTGCGGCTTCGCGCTTAACTGCCCATGGTCACAATACTGTTGCGACGAAGGCTGCTGCTACCGGTAAGTTTTTAAGCTCTATTTGTTAAAATTCTTTCCAAAACTACAGAGTCAATCTTGGTCTGAATTCACAATTCGACCGACTTGAAAAATAAACAATTTAAACAGTTAATAATAACATGCATTTATTAATAAAAATAATCTATAAAATGTTTTAATATCTACAAAGCAATCATAGATTCAGACAATACTATTGGTCCAAAGACCGTCAGAGTCGTTCCTACACATGCCATGATTGCTTTACGCTTAGGACAAAGAAAACAGATCGAAAGACTAAAATTTTCACAATTGAAGGGCTGAGAAGTCAAGTGGTATAAGTGAAGTAAAGTTAGTTTTGAGAAAACTCAGTTTAAAGTTAAACTGTTATAATCAAATCCAGATAAAACCGTGATCACTAAACCTAGTATATTTTTAATTACTAGGTTCTAGAATAACATAATAACAAAGATTAATTTGATTTTCATCCTCTAAATATTTGTTATCAGCCAATATTTGATAACATTTTTTACTTGTCCCCCTGGGCTGTTAACACTTTCACTGCTAAGGACGCACATGTGAGCTTGACACTGAAGACCGTGAGGAGCGACTGACGCACAGTGCATTGCACGCAAACCCCCATATTGGGAGTATTTTCAATACAAAATGCATTGCGTGCTTCGCACGCCAACCCCCGTATTGGGAGTATTTCCAATGCACAGTACATTGCGTGCTTTGCACGCCAATTTTAAACCTGTGTGCTATGGACGCACATGTGCGTCCGCTTTAAAATATTAGTGATTTAAAAAAGTAAAGCTAGAGAGCTGACATTTTTTTAATATTTCTTACAAGATACGTATAAAACATAAACCAGTTTTACATTTCTTTAAGTGCTGCTGAGGATTGAAAATGTAATAACAAACCCTAAAAACGATAAATATAATTGGTATTCTTTCCTTAAAGCTAGAGAGCTGAAATTTGGCAAGAAAATATTTTTGACGTAAGCTGATCAAAACTATCCCGATCTATGCATTCGCATATTAAAGACGTATCTGGGTGATCTGCAAACATCCAGTTGAGACTGTGATTTACCAGTCTGTAGGTTTAGCGGTTGAAAAAGAAGACGCTCTTCTCTCTTATTTTTTTATCGATTTAATTTATTCAGCACACATAACGTGACGAAGACGATTGAAGGGCAGACAGTGAACAATAAATACCAAAGTAATTGAATATATTATGTTCACTTTCGTGAAATAATAGATGAAAGAAAATGTGAGGAAAATATGACAATTAATTATGAATCATAGTGATGCAACAAATTCCCAGTAGCGAAGCAAGGGTATTCAGCTAGTTTTCATGTAGTGCATTTTTATGTAGATTTTTCGAAGGATACGCTTTTTATCATTCTCTTTAGTTCATGACAGTTGTGATCTCAGTCTTTACAATATATTCTTTTGAGTTTATTCTCTGTATATTTTCTACCCTTACAGAGTGCATATATAACAAATTTTACCTTGTATCCGTCTTGTGAATTCGTTCAGCGTACGTTTATGACGCGTTTCGAAACATATCATCATCAGATAATAAAAGTTACATTTCAACAACACAAAAACACTCAACACACACAACTACGACATATAATTCGGGTAGACGTCTACCTAGAGTCACGGTCGAACGACTACTGACTGAATTCAATGTTTAGTTGATATGTTCCGATATTCTTATCGCCGAATCGTACAATATGTTGGACTGAAACAGTGACTGGTCGTTAAGCAATTGTTTGTCGTTGTGTTTAAAGACTTCATATATCTCATATTCTTCTATAGCATTCATATATCTTCACGCAAAAATGGCTAGGTTCAAAATTGGTATTTAAATCGGTGAATTGGTGATTGGTGTCTATTAAATGGCAAGCGTAATTTGATTTGTTTCCGTCTATTTTTGTCTTTGGTAGATGTTCCTTAAACCGTTTTAAGAACGGCCTCCCGGTTTGGCCTATATAGAATGTATCACAATTATCGCAATTCATTCTATATATCCCAGTTTTTTCCTCCATCGGTCTAAGAATTTTGCGGCGGAGATTTTCTGTACATTGTTGTTTGTGCGGAAAGCCACAGTTATGTTGAGTTTACGGAGAGTGTTGCTTAAAATTCCGGGGAGAATGTTGCCCTACTCTGTGGACACATATTTGTTGTTTTTTTCGTCCATCCGCTTGTTTTTTGTATGTTTTTTAACCAAATTGTCGACCATTGAACATTTGTATCCATCGGCTACGGCTAAGTGTTTGATGGTGTTCAACTCTCGTGGAAATCATCGACTTCAAGCGGTACTGTGAGTAGACGGTGAACAAAACTATTGTACGCTTCCATTTTATGGTTAAGGGTCTGCTGGAGTGGCGGCCATCTTGGATTTTTATCCCATAAGAGCAATGTTAAATTTCAAACCATTTATTTCGTTTATTTTTTATCATACAATTGTTTGCAAGGTCCCATTTTAAGCACAGTCACAATTCGCATCCGTCTTGCAATTTACATTTTTTTAAATTTCTTTGATTTGTCAAGTAACTGACATTTTGTAAGTAAAAAGTTTAAATTTTTTTCCTAACACAATAAAAAATGTATAATGAAAAATAATTTGCAAGCCGGATCCGAAATTTTTATAAAGAATATTCAGTTTTTTTTTTCAACACTCAATTACAAAAGATAGACTTATAAAATTGTTTGAAATGAGGCAATGTCAAAGCGTTCAGCTGCAAAAAATTGCACTGTTTATATAGGGATACAGTGAGAAGCGGTTGCGTTTCCGGTTGCTTTCTCGTTTACTGGAGCAGACCCTTAATGGGATGGTGTGACTTGGCGTGAATTGTGACATCTGTGGTGGTAGGTTTCCTGTATATTGTATATTTAAACTTGTCCTTATGTTTTAATACGGATATGTGCAGAAAATTTAACCTATTGTATATTTCAAGTTCAAGGGTGAAGAATTGTATGTTACGGTTTATGCTGTTAATATACTTCTTTCATTATTCTATTTGTCTTAATGTCCCATCAAAGACTATGATGGTGTCATCCACATAACGGGTGTAATGGACTATTTTATCACTGAATTTATTGTTTTCTGATAGAATATATGTGTTATCAAAATGGTTCGAGTAAATATCGTCAAGCAAACCCGATAATGGCGAACCCATGGCTAGACCTTCAGCCTGACTAAAGTACTTATTGTCGAATGTGAAATAATTCTGTTTTAAAAGTACTGTTAATAGGTTGATTAACTCTTGGACAACTTCAGTACCTAATGTATTCGTTTCAGTGAGGTTATTTCTTAAAGTGTCAATGGTTTCTTGAACACGCATATTCGTATACAAATTTACAATATCGAACGAAGCGATCTGCATATTTATGTAAATATTGTACATTTTCCCCATTTTTAACCAGCTTGTTGTGTTTAAATTGAGTTGTTCGATTCTTGTGTATTGTTCTAATAATGTGTACTGTATATCTAGTTTCATTCAAATTCTGGTATTTGTAAAGAACCCATCGCTGAATAAATAAATAAACCGAAACTAACACTGTTCCAGGTTTTTCGGATCGATCGTAGAATTTATACACTTCTACGTACCGTACATTGTGTGGGCCATTTGTGTTACATTTATAGCATATTTCTTTTGGGCTTTATGCCACTATCTCTACGACCTTCAGCATCGGAGCAGGGGTTTTAAAGGTGAGAGATTTATTACATACAAACAGAAAAAGTGCTAGTTTAGTGAATGTTTAATTTACACGTCGTATATTGAATCTGTGACTGAACTATCTATCGACAAACATTAACCTCGGCTGTAGTAAAAGTAAGAGGTTGCTTCCGTTTGCATTATTTCCGTACAACCTGTGCATGGGAAATATAATTTTAATTATTTTAAAAAATCTACTCTATATTTTTTTTAATGTTTTTATTTATTTATTTCCCATGCATACATTGTTTAAAGGTGTGTTACACGTCTACTACCACACAGCAAATACCTTGTCTATACACATAATAAAATCGAAAACAGAATTTTCGTCTGTTTGTCTGTACGTTTGTGCACACTAATGTCCACAACGGCTGAACCAATTCTTGTACGGTTTCAGTGATGTATTGGGATAAGCTTGGGTTAACATTTAGTGTTCGTTTCATTTAAATCGTTTCAACAATTTGTAAATTGCTTCTCCTGCGTATATGTTATAACTGACGGCGCCGTGTATGCAAAATCCAAACTGACAGTGTGTATCAACATTGCATAAACGCGACTGGAAGTCATAGGGACAAAATCGTAGAACATTGTGGAAGGTACAATGCACCCGTTACAGATGAAGTTGTAGTGGTCTTAGTTGATTAGGAATTCGGTAGACGTAATATATTTATATATACATGATATACGTTTATATATATACGTGTATAAGTACTACCGATGATCACCTGCAAAATATTTTTGAAACACACCGGGCGCTTATGATGCACTGTGTCCTTTTATTTATTGCCACGGCGAAGACGGATAACACTTTGGAAGGAAGCGTTGATAATACAAGTTTGCCAGTATGAAATTGCGGGCACAGCAATTCTACATAAATGTTGTTGAAAAAAGTAGAGTGTGGCTGCTGCACCATATAAGCTTATAAGGCCACATGCATCTCGAGCCAACGCCTGCGCAGATATATCTCTCTGGCATATATTTCGCCATTTTTTCTGTTTCGTCAGTGGTCATTTCAGGGTTGATTTGTGTTCCACTCAATTGTGAATAGTTACATTTACCACGCTTCCATTTTCCTTTTAAACTACTAAGCTGCCTTTAAGCTATTGTTATCAATATTTAATCTTCAACTAATAATAGTGTGTTGAATTTAAAAAGCTCATATGGGATTCTGAAGCCCTTAATTTCCCTTTTGACGTAAATAATGGAAATGTAAGTGCTTACCTTTTTCTTTAAGACACTTGAAAAATTTATATTTATTGTTTATGCGTGAAAGGCTACCATTTTAACCCATTGGGCGCAAGTAATCAAAATTATGTTCCTTATAATAAGTCCTTATATTATGTTCCATTCCTCACTCACTTCAAGTACTTGACAAGCTTCAAATTTAAATTCCATGTTATCGGTATCCAAGTCACTTCAACAAATAAATAACTGTAAATTATAGTTACCTACATTTGAATTTTTCTGTCTTGTGACTTCATTTGTTTTATGTTTATGACGCGTTTCGGGGCCGTGGTCCCATCATCAGTAGGAAATTTGATCACTCCGTTTTAGATCGTTAAACATTACAGAAACACAAACACATATAACTGACACTACACACGCACATGTAGTCCTCATTCGCGAGGGTTAACTTGACAGCGCTTCGTTGTCTACCACTCGTGACACTGCTTTACACACCCTAGCGCAAAGAGGACATTCGAAGCTAAGGGGTGGGTGTACAAGAAGTCTTATCTGTCTCCAGACTTCGCATGAACTCTATGACTTTTTCATACAAGTAGTTTAATTGAAAAACAGTTGGTCGTTCAATATATATTATTTAGGCTGTTTTATGTGCCCTGTATATTTCAAATTCTTCTGCCGCATAGAAGATATCGCAATCGCTACAACATAGTTTATAAACACCCGACTTTTTCCTTTTGGTAATGGGCCGTCTTGTTCGTATTACCTTCTAGATGTTGTTGTTCGTTCTGTATGTCACACATATATTATGTTTCGATAAGGCATTCTTCAACGTATTGTGTATTAGGTTGGTGTATTTTCTGCTACTTTTAATGTCCAATTTTTGTTTAGGCTTATGCTGAGCTTTTTTATGTTTGAAAAGTAACTTATTAACCAACGAGTTGGTAAACACGTTAGCTTCGGCTATGTGTTTAATAATATTGAACTCGATTAGGAAGTCCTGTTCGTCCATTGGTATGGAAATAAGACGATGGATAAATGAATTGTAAGCGGTCATTTTATGCGAACAAGGATGGTATGATTTGGCGTGTATTGTGACATCGGTGCTCGTTGGTTTTCTATATATCCTATATTCCAATTTGTCGTCTAGCTTCGTAACAGTAACGTCGAGGAAGTTAAGTTTGTTGTTGATCTCCTTCTCCAGTCTAAATTGAATTTTCAGGTTGATTTTATTCAAATGTGTGTTAAAACATACAATTTGGTGATTTGTTCCCCTGTACATAATGAAGGTAACATTGTATTTCTTGTAACAGTTACCGTGAACGAAATTTCAAGAAGGCCAGCGCAGCAAAAACCAGCTCACCAACCACCACCATCTCAGTTAATGGATCCGGCTTTCCAACCACTCGGAACGCCATTTCAGCAAGTTTATTTAAAGCCGTATTACCCAGATGACGCACAGCGTAAGTAATCTTATATTTAATAAATAACTTAATTCTGTTATTTTGATATATTTTATCTTGGAAATCCAGACTATGGTTATTTCATATGTTGTTATATTAAAGTGAGTCAATGTGAGCAACATAAAACAACGAATTAACAAAAAATGGTATTATTAGTGAATTTCCATAGGAAAGATAGTATATATATATTATATATACATACAATGTAGCGACTCCTATGATATGGCCAAAGGTCGTCAGTAGTCAATCAGCACTGATAATGGTCCCCAGAATACTTTTAAAATGTTTTCATATGCAGGTTGATTTGCCAACCTCTGGCAAATTATGTTATAAATTTACAACGTTTATTTTTATATTTATCTTGAACAGGTATTTTTATATTATTTAGTAATTAATACTAATATTTATAATTATTAATGAGATTTTTTTAGTATTTCGTATATATAAAACAGATCCAAACGTTATTAAATTTAGGCTATTACAATATTCGGCTAACCTCAAAGTTACAGTTTAATTAATAATTTTTGTTTGTAGTGCCCATGTATATTTATTTTGTAATTCAAGGTTAAGGTTGTATTACATTATTTGAAAGCTTATTTATTTAGGGAAGTTTTCAATAACATTTGTCACCTACTAAATTATTCCGTAGGAGTGAGACAAACCATGTTATTTTCTTAATTTGTGTACAATAGCTACAAAATTCAACTTTCACCGATAACTTTATTGAACATAACTATATCATCATCATTACTGTTGGAAATTTTATGCAGATTCCGAAAATGGAGTCAAACT
>JAGFPH010001168.1:186960-200108 GCA_018207615.1 Philaenus spumarius
TTACAAATATCTGGTACAAATAGTGGTTACAAATATCTGTTAAAAATTTCGGTTACATATTAGTTACAAATATCTGTAACAAGTAGCGGTTACAAATATCTGTTTCAAATACCGGTTAAAACCAGTATTTCAAAGAATGCAGGCCTTGAATGGAGGGGGAAATTATAATTGTCCGCTGTGTAATTCGAAAACAAAAGAAGATATTTTAAATTTTCTTTAGAGATTTGCCAAATATTGAGAACCATGATTAGAAAGCTATATTTTGGGAATTTGGAGTTGAATTGGAAGGAATTTGTCAACACCTTAAGGGGGGAAATTGGAAATAGTTTGCACGGCTTGGCAATATAGATAGGAATTAATCCGTGAATTCAACTATTAATGTTGCGAATATTTATTTTTTTTTTTTTTTTTTAAAAACCCCCCCCCCCCCCCCAATTATTTCTTAATATTTATATTGTCCTTGGTAATCTTAAGGGGGTTCAGTACGGCAGAATATGAAAAATTTTCAATTTTTGTTTTTTCATATTTTATTATTCTATGATATTTTCTGAAAAGTTTCATGCAAAAATTATTAAAATCTGATGTCGAGAACTATTTTTATTTAATTTTGAAAAATTAACGAACCTATTTAATTTTTTAATTTCAATTTTTGAAAAATGTACCTAAAGTTGAAAAAACTTGGTTTTCGGATAAAACAGATTAAAAATTGTATTTAAGTGGAGTCAGGTGACAAAAATCAGCAAAAATAAACTCTTTCTGTTTTTTGGGTTTTTTTTCTTAATCTGCCATTATGTTACAGGTTAATGAACTCACTTGTATATATAATATATATGCATGGTCTTTATCTGTGATTTCACGAACCTAACTTTTTTCCACATATGTAGGCCTACCTTTTTCTCAGGAACCAATCATCAGATTAACATTTTAAAATAATTACAGTTATACTTTACACCAGTAAAGACATTTTAAGCACAAGATATTTAAAAAAATATATGTAATTTTGGTAAACAAAAATATTTATTTTCTTAAACAATTACTATTAATTAATGTTAATAAACGTACATATAATATTGTAAAAAAATTTAATCATGATAGGTCTAGAGGTTCCTGTGAAAAAGGTTCATAAAGTTTAAAAAATTAAAAAGGATAGGTTGTACTGAACCCCCTTAAGGGGGGATACCCTGTGGAATAAATTTAAACTATGGCTAGTAAAAAACGATCGCGGACACACGTAATTTCGGCTCGCGTAATTGTGAATCAAATTTAAATGTCCCTAATGAGTGTTGTGTTGTGTGTTACATGTTGTTTGTGAATGTTTTCGTGTAAGTGTTTCATTTTATAAACTTGACGTGCATCAACAAATGTAAAGGACTAGTGAAGTGTAGGTTTGATAATGCCTGAATAGAAAAGGCAAAACGTACGTAACCAGGAAATAAAAAATAAAAATAAAGGACTGAAAGCTGTAAGTATACAAAAAAGTAAATTTATAGTAAAAAATAAACATTGTGCTTTCTCATTTCGTAAGTTATGTTAATTAATAAAAAGTTTACACTTATCCCGTGTGGTCTTAAGCACACAATTACATTTTATTTTAGATTAAGTAATTTCTGATAACGACCCAAAGATGCGCACAAAATCAAAGTTTACCTTTATATGACATCAGAATGACTGAGTAAGGACGAATGCAATTATGTAAATCATATTTCTTTAAATATTTTTGCGCCCTACGCAGCGTATCCAAGACGTTATATAATACATCCAATATGCGACGCGATGTACTGTACTTGATTGCAGTACAAGGTAGATTAATTCAGTTCTGTTATTCCATAGATGCATTCAGTTCCTTTTACATGTTCGTCTATTGAATTTAACGACGTCACAACTGTTTTCCCTGTTTAAATTGTGTTCGTCAAGTTTCTATTGAAGAAACTCTTCAACTAAATCTCGAAGTGAACTAATACAACTTTGCATCCAGAGATTCCTCGCTTGGATTACTTTACCTGTATAACTTATCTGTGAGTTGTGTTTGTTTAATCTTCGATATCTGTGTCTTAATAACAGATACAACGTTTCGAAATAATGACGGCCTATAATATCAAATGGAAGGTTTTCAGACGGATAGAACATAATTTATTGAATCGAAGGAAAAGGTTACCATATAAAGGGTGTTTCGTAAATACGACGCCAAACTTCTAGAGTGAGATCCTTACATAAAAGTAAACAAAATAGTTCTTATAAACATCTATCCTAAACCGCTTCGTTTACCAGATATCCACTATTTTGTTTTGATTACAAAATAATTCAAATATTTGCCTGATTGAGTTCAAACTTGGCATGGAGTTTAACGTAACAATGATCTATCTAAATAAAAATAATCGATTATATCCAATCATGTGTTTTAAAATGGCGGCTGTTTAAAAATGTCAAAAATAAACTACTCAAGGAATCAGAGTTTATAGGAACTATTTCATTTATTTTTATATAAGGAACCCACTCCAGAAGTTTGGCGTTCTATTTAATTTACACACTGTATACACATAACCCAGCGGACGGGTTTAAATATTCACACTAGTTCATTGATATATTAATGTTAGTCCTGCCTACATGTGACACACGAACGTCGCTGACCTTTTATTTTTTATATTTATATCCTAAATGAGTAGAAAATACTTTATTTTTTATTTTTGAACCTTTCTTCGTAATAATCACTAATATTTTAAAGCGGACGCACATGTGTGTCCATAGCACGTGGGCTTAAAATTGGCGCAAGCAATGCTCTGTGTATTGCAAATACTCCCAATACGAGGGTTGGCGTGCGAAGCACGCACTGCATGTGTATTGAAAATACTCCCAATACGAGGGTTGGCGAGCGAAGCACTCAATGCACTTTGTATAAAAATAATCAGAATACGAGGGTTGGCGTGCAAAGCACGAAATGCACTGTGTATTGAAAATACTCCCAATACGAGGGTTGGCGAGCGAAGCACTCGATGCACTTTGTATAAAAATAATCAGAATACGAGGGTTGGCATGCGAAGCACGAAATGCACTGTGTATTTAAAATACTCCCAATACGAGGGTTGGCGTGCAATGCACTGTGCGTCGGCCGATTTTTATAGTGTTCAGTGTCAAGCTCACATGTGTGTCCTTTGCAGTGAACGTGTTAAATTTATTGAACAGTGAACGATTATTGCAGTTTAAAGATCAGTTTCAAATATTTCTCGCTCGCAGCTGCTAATTGTTTATTTATTGCTTAATGATGCTTTATTTCCGTATGGACAAAAAAAAACGGAAAATGTCCCGATATGGTACAATTAAATTAAATTAATATAAATGTATGTATTTAAACATGCAAATATATAAGGTGTTCGAATAGTAATAATTCGATCACTCATCTGGACCGCTGACGTGAGTTGAGTGAACTTCCAAAATTAAGTTTATATGTTTTAGGGTTTCAACCAACTATTTGGGAAATTGGTCAGCTCAGGTAGGCGCCGAACAGCTACCTGCGAGTACAAAATATATTAATACAATTACTTTCCACTTCACCGTCCAGTCCTCGCTCACGCGTTGCTTTGATTTGCTTCGCTCGCAACTGACCATCTTGGTCGTCGTCCTCCTATCATTCCCCACGCGGATTTAAACCTGATAGTTTTATTGCGTTTCACTTTTTGATCGATTTAGGGGACACCAGACGGGCTACAAGGTCTTGTAAAAGAACAAAATTTGCAGAATAGTCTCCTAAATTTATTTTTTAGATAAACCTTAAAAAGTTTCATTCTAGTGCCAAAAATCTGCGGCCATTAGAGTGTGAACTCATACAAACATATTCATACTCACATATACATATGTATACAATTTTAATGACATAAAAAACGTGTACGTGTTCTGGGGACCATGATCGGTGCTTAATGATCATTCCCGACCTCGAGTCTCACTGCAATAATTTATCTTTCCTGTGGAAATTCGCTAAAAAATTATTTAATCTCTAGGATCACTATAGTTTTAAAATTCCATCCTGTTTGTAAGTAAAACACTTTCTATCCTAAAGACGTTTGACAATTTTTTAATGGAATATTTAAATCTCCACGTTGTAAATTACTTTACAATAATATTTCGGAAATTACTTTTATTGGATTTGCCACGAACTTTAACTTTAAATGATTAACCGAGTTGGTTAAAATATTTTAATTACTTAACGTTAGGAAGGGCAGTGGCTGGACTTGGATACTTTGCGAACCTCGGTGCAGAGTGCGTTGGCGTGGCATAACATTTGCAATCCCCAACAAACAAGAGACCAGTCTCCCGCTGCTGTTTGAGTCGCAAGGACACGTTACTCGTTTTCAAAATTAATTAAATATACCGAAGTATCTAGTGTAAGGTGTTTCAATAGTTGTGCATTGTGAATTGTAAGAAAATTTTTGAAATGTGTTTCTAATTAAATACAGTTAGAGAAATAAATTGTTTCAAGCATTTGGTAAGTTATTAAATTATATTATTATTATTATTATAAATACATCAATATTTTTTTAAATACTAAATTTGTGATACAAATGTGTAATCACTTTAATTCATTTACATGGTTACTTTATATAGGGCGTTCGCGAATTCTCTCGGATCTTTCAGAGCTCTGCATACACAAAAGTTATAATTCAAAAAACTACAACAATTTACAGAGTGTATGTGGCTCTAAATATTTGCGATATTACCTTTTATATATATATATATATGTATTTTAACAATGAGTATAGTATTTTATTTTTTTAAATATGTAATGTCCATTGCAAAATTATATATTTTCTCCTTGGTCTTCCAGTTTAAAAAAAAGGCCACAAAAACGTTTTACTGCCCATTTTGAAACAGTAGAATATATTATCAAAATTTAGATAAAAAAAATGTTCACCTTTAAATAACTTTTAATTTGATATCCATCTACTTGATTTTTCAAACAGGATTTTTCTTAAAGATTTTTTTTATATTTTGGACATCTTGTAAAAAATTCCAAAAGTTGGGCTTTGTTCAAAAGGGTATTTAATTTCTAGTGTTCGGTATAATGTTTATTTCTAGATATGAATTGAATTAATGAATTAATTTTTTAATAAATAAATTTCTTTTATTTGTTTGTTTCTTTTCTTTTACAAAATATGAATATTATTCTCATCTTCTTTACAAAAATATATACACAACTTATAGAGAGAAAACTAAACTAAAACTACAACAAATAAAAGTTTTATAAAGAGGTTATAAACCTGTTAGGGGCTTTATTATATGTAAACTTATAAACGATTGAATACGAAATATAAGTTAAACATAAAATACACCTACAAAAATGACATTATAAAATGAATTTACATTGGCTAGAAGTTGACAAAACCGCAGCAGACCGAACCCAGCAAAATAAACAATAAACTTACACAAGGTTACAAATTACAACAAAAATAACTAGCTTCCTATTAGAACTACACGATATTCAAAAGAACAAAACTTAGTAATTTATATTAATTCAAAAACATACTAACACGCTCTAACACCTCTCACATCCCCTCCTCTATACACACATACACAACCTCACATTTTTGTATAAAGTCTGTACCCACAGACACACACCCTCACAAGCACACAAGCCCTCCCTCATCAACTCTTGCACACAAATCTGTTTTCAACATTTACCGACACACATGATCAAATTATCACTTTAAAATACAGTTCAATATGTTCTTTTGAATTAAATGCTCTCTCAATAACGGGGAAAATTTATTATTATTTTTACAGTTTTGATTGTTAAATGGTACTTAGTGCAAGGTATGTGAAGAATTTCATAAAAATCCGTCAAATTTGGTTTAAGTACAACAGTATTTAATTCATTTCGTAAAATGTTAGTTTTTGGTCGAGAACTACAATCACCACTCTTTTTAAAAAAAGTATCTTGTGTACTTTATACACATACCAATTTCTGAATTGAAAAATAAATTTGTTAGAAATGATGTGAACAAAATTTTTCTGCAGTGTTATTACTGGATTTGCAGTGGTATAGTATGCGCCTCCCCAAATTGTTTATATTCCAATCTAGGGTTTATAAGGGAATAATAAAAAGTCTTAAGTAATTTGCTATTGCATAAATATATCGAAGCGTATTAAAATTCTAATATATTTTATTAATTTATCTCTTACGCATTATACATGCTGTCTCCGAATGAGCCTAGAGTCAATACATAACTAGTGACTCTGCACAAGCTAGGCATCTTTTCAGTGATAATATCAAAAACACAAAAAAAAAACTTTAAATCAAAATGTATAGTAAATAAAAAAGAGATTTTTTTTTGCATTTAGGACGGTCTTCTTAAAACGCTACCAAGTATGTAAAAACTTTTTTTTATGTTTATTTTAAATTATTTGTAAAACAATGTATTGACCCTAAAACGCTCCGTTCCCATCACTGTTTTATCTTTTTACAAAAAGTATTTTGTAAGTACTGTAGTTTAGAATTGGAATACATACTATGAAGATTTAAAATTATCCCAAAAAACGAAGTGTAAAAATAATTGTTATAACATGTTTAATTTTACAAAATAATCTTTTGAACGTCTTTTTAGAATTAAAAAAAAACTATTTCTTGGTACTAGACTAGAAATTTTGGACTAGAAATAATGGTTTAGTTTTAAGATTTCTAAAATCTTGTAAAACAATTATCAAACCATTCCAAATTTTTTATTTTGTATGTTTATAGGCCATCTGTCCACTTTTAAAATACATCTTCATAAAATTTAAATAAAAAAACTCTTTTTCTTTTTATTCAAACTGCAGCTTTTCACCATTTTAAAATTACAGATTTTTATGATTAAAATTTTCCCACATAATTCGTTTTTACTTAGCGTTATATAAAATATAACAATACAGTTTTGTCAGTCGATAAGTAAAGACACTTGAAACTTTCTTGATAACGGTTTTCGAAAAATATTTAAAAACCATAAATTTTGGAAATATAAGGAACACATCTTTGTTTGAAGAAGTACAAAGTAAACGTATGCGATCGTTCCCGTCAGGAACAAAGTTCATCACGCCTGTTCTTAAATTCTTTTACCAGCCTTAACGGCAACATACACACATGATTTTAATCTTTCAACTGCCGTTTATTATTATTAGATCGTTTTTTATACAAATATTTACTGTTTCCATACGTTTAATGTTATTTTAATAAAGGTGTAGAATTAATTATAACATCAAAGCTAAGATAATCACAGTTAAATGTACATTCACTGTAAATACATTCAATAAACATAAAATGTTGGTTCATCCGTCTAGACCTAACCTAAATTTATTGTGTGTATGTTTAATTTGTTTTACCTGTCGTAACGGCAACATACATACAATAATTTTTACTGTATGTAAATACCGTATGTTTAAAATCTTATGTTTTTTGTGTTTTGAATAATCGGTTTTACTATTCTTTTTTTATTATTCCATAACCGGGCAAAAAACCGGACACTAATATATACTATGTTATGAGTCTATAAAAAATATTTAACGCAGTCTTGCGTTGCGACAGTTCTGGACTAGTGGAATCTTGGAATGACTGCAAATACATCACTTTTGTATGCCTATTTTTCTCAAGTCCACATTTCTGTTCCAAGATCTATCAACTATCAATCGACACTGTTATTGTGTCACGTATTTTCTTATTTCCTTTATACTTTAATTGGACAATAATTATTGGCCTTTAATGGTATTATTTCATATTGTCTTATCGTTTATTTCATTTGTTTTAAATGTGTATTTTTCCATTTCTTGTAAATATAAAAATTTGAGTCTAAACGTTGTTTTTTTTTTTTTTTTTTTTAAATAAACCGGTTACAATAACTGCCATTATAATAACGAACTTTAAAATATTATTTTAATAATAGGCTCAACTAACAAAAGCCAAGCCTTTTCAAAATTTGTCATTTCATAACAATATAATGTATTTATATCAAATAAGAGCACTGTAAAATCAAGTGATATTTATAACCGTATATAATATATCTGTGAGAGGTTTTTATATTGGTTCTGCCGTCTCCCATTTAATAGTTATCAATTTTCGTATCTGTCGATTTTTTACGTACTTTTTCTAGAAAACACTCCTTTTCAATAAACTACTATCGATTAGAAATATTGTCAGCTTTGTAACTATCTTTTAAATATTAAATAAACGATATCAGTTAACTAACACAAACTTTCTCCCAACTCACTGTAATCAAAATAATATTGTTTTTAATCATTTTATTTTTTACTACGTTTTAGAAAAAAAACAAAAAAATTATATTCTACCTACTTCAATCGTATAAAAAATTATTGTCCCAGGCGGGATTCGATCGCGCGACATTTGAATTACTGGCCGTGCTCTCTACCGTGGTGCTATCCTGTGCGGACGCCGCTGCGATGCTAGATTGACAACACAAACTTGTTTATTTTTAAACATTTCCCCATAATTATAAAACGCCGAAGTTTTGATAAAAGCGGGTGGTGTCATTTTGTTTGGCATCTTAAGCACTATAAATACTGAAAATTTGATCAAAATCGTTAGAGCCGTTTTTGAGAAATTTGCATTTTTGTCGGTTTTTATGGGTAAATTACCCTTAAAAATTAAAAATTCAAAAAAATGAAAAACCGCCTGGAGATATTATGGTTTAGTACCTACATACCAAATTTCATGAAAATCGGACCAATAGTGTCCTCTCTGGTCGTGTATACATACAGACAGACTGACAGACAGACACCACTCTAAAAACACTTTTTTGGGTTCAGGGAGCACCAAAACCCAATATAATTAAATAATAATATAATATAATTAAATAATAATTGAAAATTACTGGTTTTCTAGAAAATATACGTAAAAAAATAGACAGATATGAAAATTTATAACTATTAAATGGGAGACGGCAGAGCCAATATAAAAAACAGTTCGCAGATATATTATATACGGTTAGGAATATCACGTGATTTTACAGTGCTCTTATTTGATATAAATACATTATATTATTTATTATGGAATGATTAATTTTAAAAAGGCTTGGCTGTTATTAGTAGAGCCTATTATTCAAATAATATTTTGAAGTTCGTTATTACGATGGCGATTATTGTACCCGGTTTATTTAGAAAAAAAAACAACAGTGTTTGGACTCAAATTTTTATATTTACAATAAATGGAAAAAAAACAAATGAAATAAGCGATAAGACAATAATGAAATAATGCCATTAATGGCCAATAATTATTGTCCAATTATTAAAGTATAAAGGAAATAAGAAAATACTACATGATACAATAACAGTGTCGATTGATAGTTGATAGATCTTGGAACAGAAATGTGGACTTGAGAAAAATAGGCAAACAAAAGTGATGTATGTAAATAGGTTTCTTCCTTTTTACGCTAAATGTTTGACTTAGTAACCGTAGTATCGATTTCAATAGTTAATTTCCGATTCAGTTATTATTAAAACGACACATCATATTTTTTCCGAGAATTTTTTGAAAAATGACGTATAATATATTGAAAAACGTGGATATTTAAATATATACTAGCACAAAGATACTTAAAGTTTTATTATAATACAGAAATATTTCATCAACTGTAGACTAAGCTAACCATCATCTCTGTTTCCAGGTATCTTTGAATACTGCTGGGAAATCATTCATATTTTCTGTGGTGAGTCTAAGTCTGCATTTTAATTTTTTTTATTTACGACATTCTTGATTATTGTGTGCGCAAGAATGTCGTAAATAAAAAAAAATAAAATGCAGACTTAGACTCACCACAGAAAATATGAATGATTTCCCAGCAGTATTCAAAGATACCTGGAAACAGAGATGATGGTTAGCTTAGTCTACAGTTGATGAAATATTTCTGTATTATAATAAAACTTTAAGTATCTTTGTGCTAGTATATATTTAAATATCCACGTTTTTCAATATATTATACGTCATTTTTCAAAAAATTCTCGGAAAAAATATGATGTGTCGTTTTAATAATAACTGAATCGGAAATTAACTATTGAAATCGATACTACGGTTACTAAGTCAAACATTTAGCGTAAAAAGGAAGAAACCTATTTACATACATCACTTTTGTTTGCCTATTTTTCTCAAGTCCACATTTCTGTTCCAAGATCTATCAACTATCAATCGACACTGTTATTGTATCATGTAGTATTTTCTTATTTCCTTTATACTTTAATAATTGGACAATAATTATTGGCCATTAATGGCATTATTTCATTATTGTCTTATCGCTTATTTCATTTGTTTTTTTTCCATTTATTGTAAATATAAAAATTTGAGTCCAAACACTGTTGTTTTTTTTTTCTAAATAAACCGGGTACAATAATCGCCATCGTAATAACGAACTTCAAAATATTATTTGAATAATAGGCTCTACTAATAACAGCCAAGCCTTTTTAAAATTAATCATTCCATAATAAATAATATAATGTATTTATATCAAATAAGAGCACTGTAAAATCACGTGATATTCCTAACCGTATATAATATATCTGCGAACTGTTTTTTATATTGGCTCTGCCGTCTCCCATTTAATAGTTATAAATTTTCATATCTGTCTATTTTTTTACGTATATTTTCTAGAAAACCAGTAATTTTCAATTATTATCAATTAGAAATATTGTCAACTTTGATAACTATTTTTTAAAGTGATGTAAGTATGGAAGAGAAGTGATAATGTGTATAAATGTTGTACTATGCAAGGTAATTTTTTGAGAAGTTTACTATTTTTGCCTTGAAAAATCTATATTTTTAAAGTGAAAAGTTTGTTGATGGTTTCTGCGGGTATGTCGAGGATTTTCATTTGGAAGACAAACTTTTAACGTAGTTGGTCGCTTAACTCTGGAAAATGCTGCACACGCCATGCATGAAAACTGACGATCTTAAGCCCACGCCGACAAATTCAGCCAACGAATAGTCTGTATTTGATATTGTTATGTATTTTAGAAATACAAAATAATAATAATAATTAGATAATTTGTGTTACTTTTATAGAAATAGAAAGATACAGGTGAAAAGCTTTTCAGAACTGTTAATATCAGCACAAAAACAATGTTTTAGTTACGTCTGGTGTTTGAATAAAGAAATAAGTTCAAAATTACACCACCTGATACATTGTTAATGATTTATGTTTGTTACATAGTATGTAAACATCTGGAGTTAAAATTAACACATTAATATATGTTTGTAAAACATCTTTATTGTATCTATAATGTATCTATTCGCCTAGTTAGTGACTTCAAATGTGGTATGCAAAAGAAGTACAGAGTTTACATAGGCGAAAAGAGCTACTTAGCGCATTTTTGCAGATATAAGACCTAGCGCACTCGATTCCTGTCAAATTTTCATCCAAATCGTTAGAACCGTTAGCGAGATCCCCGAAATAGATTTATATACAAATAGGTCTATACAAGAATTGCTCGTTTAATAAGATTAGATTAGAGACTCTGCCCCTGGACGCTTCGCGTCCCAACTTCGCCTCGGCCTGCGGTCTTAGATGGCGCTTCGCTTCGCTCGCAGTTGGAAAACTCGCTAATGGCTCTCACTAATCTTTGGCTCGTTTATTGTACCTGGCATCGTTGTGACCGATCATCGTTCAGTATTTTTAACATCTGGATTATATCTATAATGGATCTATTCGAATACTTAGTAAAAAGAAGTTGATATTCGCCTTCTAAGTGACTTGAAAGGTGGTACAAAAAGAAGTTCAGAGTTTAAATTTTATGAGAGTTTTTTCCGAGTTTATGCGCATTTTTGCAGACATTAAAGACCTAGCGCATTCGATTCTTGATGTCAAATAACCCCTATATGAAAATTTTCATCAAAATAGTTAAAGCCGTTAGCGAGATCCCCGAAATAAATTTATATTCAAATATTCAAGAATTGTTCGATTTATAAGATAAGATTATTTGAAAATTTACGGACATTTACTTTCTTTGCCCCAAAAAAATATTTCATTGAAAGTAAATTTGTCTTATATAGTTTCTTGTAAACACCTAATTTTGCTGCATTTTGCATATTTCAGATTTATAATAAAATTCTTTGGTATATTTCCGAAGACCAAACCTTTGAAATTTCCCAATGTAATTCTTTCTTCCATTTGTATCGAAAATCCAATTGTTTACGGAAAATGTGAACAAATTCATTGCATGACAATCTTTTCTGAGATTTCTTTAACAAGGAAATATGCAAGGTGTCTTTTTTAAATAGGCCACCATTGGTATTTGTAAACTATAAATCTGTTAGCAAAGTTTAAATGGTGAATCTTTCCTTGCTTTTTTGAGAAATGAATGAAAATGTAGTTAAAATTTGTGTAAATGGCCAACGTTTTCCAATATGGTGGTCAAGTGTTGAATTTCTAATGGAACACTCTGTATTTCATGATGATTTGAACTTATATGGATGATATTGGACATCTGTTAACAACTTAATGTGTGACTAATTTATTATTTTGTCCCTTAATTAATTCGTCCATATTATATTTTTTAAATTAAGAAAACCCGTATTCCTTGATTTAAAATAATTATTTGTTAAACTTCTAAACGATGCTTTATTGTCAAGAGCATTTTCATTGGTTCAAAAAGTTTCCATATAAGATATCTTCTAAGTTAGGGTGTTTTAGAATATTTCATTTGATTTTTAATCTTGTATTTTCAGTTGTAAATTATTTTAAAATGTATTACTTTTATTGTTGTAAACAAATCAGTACAAATTTGTGTCTAATAGTTAAATTGTGTTGTTTTAACTTTCAGGACTTGTAGTAAAATGTGTAATTTTCTATTTCTTGTAAATATAAAATTTGTGTCTAAACGTATTGGTGTTTTCCTAAATAAACCGGTTACAACAACCGCCATAACTATCAGAAACTTTAAAATATTATTTTTATTATTTTAATAGTAGTATCTAACTATCAACAGTCAAGCCTTTTCAAAATTTATCATTCCATAATACAATAATAATAATAAAATGTATTAATATCAAATAAGGGCACTGTATATAATATCAAGTGATATTCCTAACCGTATATCATACATCAGTGAGCGGTTTTTATACTTGCTCTAACGACTTCTATTTTAATAGTTATTGACTTTCTTATCTGTCCATGCTTTTTATGTAT
>JAGFPH010001168.1:224019-281930 GCA_018207615.1 Philaenus spumarius
TACACTTTTGTTTCTTATTTTGACCCATAGAACCATTCCCCGAAGTTCGGCTGTTTACTTATCTGACAACCTGTATATATTGGGCTACTTTGTCTTACACTATCACTATTGCATACAATATAATCTAAATATTACACAATACTAAACACATTACTTATGGTACAGACACAAACTACAACTTAGGCCTACACAAAATAATGACAGATTACCTTATTATATTTATGCGAGTGGAACGAATGTAGCATTTATGCGAGCAAGCAAGTTATGCTAGAATAGTAAGCATTTGCTTTTGTTTTATTTACGTAAGCAAGTCCTTAATTTCTAACAAATAATATGATTCTTAGTAATACCCTGAATCTTTATCGATACATTTTGTACACGTCGCTCGATGATTTAACATTGGATGCATTCTAGTGCCAGAGAAGTAGTCCAACTTGTAAATAAATGATTGATGATAAATAAAGTTCCAGCTGATTTATTACTCAACTTGTTTAGAGAACGTACATCCATCATAATTAGCTAACAGGATAATAAACTAGTTACATATTGTCATTTGTAAGGTACATTGCAATTTAACGACTAGTTGAAACCCCTGCGTGCTCAGCACGCCAACCACGTTGGAACCTTCTATACACATAATCATGTTAAGTTTTCCTTTTAGTAAAAGTGTATATTTTATAACAGCAGTTATAATAAAGCTTAAAATAACCAGCAAGGCTCAGGTCTTACGCTTTAATAAAAACCTAACCTAAAAGTTAGAAATACAAATAATTGCTTCATAGTTCGAAATCAGTTGTTAATGGAAATATTGGAGCAAATGTGTTTTATCTGTACTTTTATTCAATTGGTTTCCATGGTAATATATATAAATACATTGGTTGGTTCATCAGTCTAGGCCTAACCTAAGATTTTTCCGACTAAATTTACAAATATTGAAATAAAAAACGTTTTTATCAATATGAATTATTATGTCTTAAGTTACGCAGGGATAGTGTAGCTTTTTATTAGTAAAACTATTTTTTCAATCGGTTCAGTAGTTCCAGAGATTACCCCCTACATACAAACAAACAAATTTCATTTCATTGGACTGTTTACATTTACAAACAATTTCAGATGGACTGTTCAGATGGACGGGCAGTCCATAATCCGAGGCCGCAAGGTTCAAACTCGCAAAGTAGCGCTTTGAGCCGGGGCTGGAAACTAAGGGGCAAGCAAATTCTACTAATATATTTTGTACTCCCAGGAACCTATTCAGCGCCTTCTTGAGTACCCCAATTTCCCAAACACATGTTTGAAGCCACAAAACACATACTTTTCCTTAGCTATGTTTAACTGCTCAATTGGCTCTCTAAATTGACAACTCTATTTTGTATTGAATATTTCACCAATTAAAAATCATCCAATCGCAATAAAACAAAACCAGTTGGAAAGGAAATTATTTAAAATTTAATTTTTGTATTTACAAATTTGTTTTAAAACCTATATTTACATATGTAATCATCGTTTTCAAATTGTTGTTTTCTGTAAAGCTATTGCTACGAGTGAAAACACAACGAAATTACTTAACTTTGTCACTTTTCTAAAGCTCAATATAGCTCGACAGTCATATTTTGGCAATAATATAAAGATACCTTTGAATTCTCAAGATTATAGTTTCGAAAATAAAGGTTTCTGTAAACCAATGAAACAGCACATTTTGCATTCGAGATATCTCTTACAATTTGAAATATTTATATACACTTGTTTTCATCTATTTTTAGACCAAAGTTCATTCTTTCGTTTGGTGTAAAGCAAACCATAATTATTACTCTAACGGTTTTGTTCGTACAGTACTGAAAATACTGGCAAATGGGACATTCAAAACTCGACTTTCTCACACTACCAAAGTGGCAGTTCCAACGGTTTTTATTGGATTCATGCGCTAGAGGTGTATTTATTTGATCTCATTTTGTGATTCAAGTAAAGTTAATTCTAATACTTTTATGAAAGAATAATTTACAAGTATACAGTTCAATTCTTTAATTTATTCTCTACACTTAGAATAATATTTAATTTTTGGGCAAAGCATATATTCCTAAATTACTATTCAAACTAGGTCTAGTTTTGTTAGCAGTCTTGTAGTAGGAACATAAAAACTGTTGTTTTCAAAATAAGAAACTTGAAATTGATAAATACTTTTATACAGTTCTATTAAGAACTACGTTAAAAAATTGTTGTGCATTTTTAAAAAATTACAAAAAATGTTTACTACTTTTTATGTAGGATTAAAGTTGAACTTTTTCCTTACGTTACTGAACATGTTTTGTTTCTTGATCTAATAACGTTCTAAATTTTACAACAATACATTTTTTACTGGCGTATGTGCATTCTCTACAAAAAAAGCTACTGAACACTTTTGGATTGGCTCATAATTACTATATTTGGCGAATTTTTGAAAATGTGCTTGCACACGCACCAAAATGGCTTGGCATTGCAAAAGTTAGAATGGACAGTTGTAGGGTTTCGTAAGTTCGCTCCTCATGTGCAGCTGTTCAGCTGCGTGAACGAATTATTTTTAATATAAAAGTAGCAAAAATATTCCGGACGATATAGCCTATAAAAACAGCTGTGTATTATCACACCCTGTATCAGTTTATAGGTCTGAAAGGACACGGGGGATCTTACAATGTAAAGTGCCTGTGTTCCCAAGTCGACTATTACTCCAGGCAGTAACTAAAGGTTGTAAGTTTTTGCGTCTGCAAAGAAAATGCGATCATTTCTTTCGAGTTGAAATTGTTATTTGTAACAGCGATTTGTTGAGAATGGTTTACTGAAGAATGGAAACGTTGTTGTTTCTATTTGCGTTCAATATTAAACATTAGGGAAAACTAAAATATAAATTCTTAAACTAGCCAACCTAAACGCCTGATGTGTTAATAAGGTTCGAAATCAGATGTTTTACAGCTTCGAGAGTTTCAAAATAATACGTATTAAATTTTTGTTAATATTCTAGTCCCGGATGTATATTTTTTACCGAATTTCAATGGGAAAGAATAGCTGTTACAGTGACTCTTATGGAGAGACCTAAAGTTGGGAGTAGTCAATGAGCACCGATCATAGTGCCCAGAACACATTTCAGAACTTATGCTAGGAGCTGACCTTTTTTTTATATGTATAGCCAAAATGAGTAGAAATTACTTATTTCTTTATTTTTGAACCTTTCTACGTAATAATCACTAATATTTTAAAGCGGACGCACATGTGCGTCCATATCACATATGCTTAAAATTAGCGTGCGATGCACGCAATGCTCTTTTCATTGAAAATACTTCCAATAGGGGGTTCGCAATACACTGTGTATTGAAAATAGTTGCAATACGGCGGTTGGCGTGCGAAGCACGCAGTACACTGTGTAAAGAAAATACTCAAAATATGGTGGTGGCGTGCAATGCACTGTGCGTCGGCCGCTTCTGATAGTGTTCAGTGTCAAGCTCACATGTGCGTCTTTAGCAGTGAATGTGTTAAAAGGGTTTTAATTCAAATCCCCGGTCCTGACTCGACCCCCCCCCCAAAAAAAAGTTTTCCTGGCAAAGGTCTTGATTTTTCCTAACTAGAGCTTTACATTGATGAGTGACGTCCAACATTTCAACTCAATAGGTTAGATTTCATAACATGTCTG
Source organism: Philaenus spumarius (assembly GCA_018207615.1). NCBI lineage: Eukaryota > Metazoa > Arthropoda > Insecta > Hemiptera > Aphrophoridae > Philaenus > Philaenus spumarius. The sequence goes on from JAGFPH010001168.1 coordinate 227,678, forward strand.
GTTGTTAATTGTGAAATCAGCCATTGTGTTTCATTTCCTGTTTTAATACATCTTTAACAACCTTTAACATCTTCAATACATCTATAGTTGACCGCAAACAATAATATTAAACAAACATAAACCATCTAAATTTTGTTTATTTCATCTCATGATTAGCTCATTCCTTTCTCCGACAATGATTTTTGTTTTAAACATTTACCATCGCAAATCTCTTATCGTTGAAAAAACGCGGCAGTACAAATTTTATGTTCCCTGATGTGAAGGTGACCATTCTTATGATCACATTACAGCATACAGTGAAATTCTAACCCCAAACTACAAAATATTATTATTTTAATTATAGGCTCAACTAACAACAGTCAAGCCTTTACAAAATGTACCATTGTATTCATTAATATACTATTTTACGTACTTAATGAAAAAGACTAAAAGGGCACTGTTATATCAAGTGATATTCCTAACCGTATATAATATATCTGTGAGAGGTTTTTATATTGGCTCTGCTGTATCCAACTTAACAGTTATCAATTTTCATATCCATCAAAGTGATAAAAGGTATGGATATCTAAATGATACTACATTTTTTAATATGTGAGGTAATTTTGTGAGAAATTTACTATTTTCACATAGAGAAATCTATTTTTTGAAAGTGAAAATTTGTTGATGGTCTGTTGTGAAGAATTATTTTTGCTATGAATTTTTTTTAATACAATTTTATTCTTTATAATATAAATTAGAAACACTTATTTTGCATTTAAATTTTGTTCAACACTTAAAGTAATTTTTTTTTAAATTATCGAAATTTACTATTTTTGCCTCCAAAAAATAGTTTTTGAATGTTTGTTGATGGTTTCGTGTCAAGAAATGTTTGTGCTACATTTTGTATATTTTTGTTACAGAATTAGAACATTTTTGATAACTATTTTTCGTGTTTTTTATCGCATTTTTTACTAACAGAAAATTTTTTTAGTTTTTAAAAAGCAACAAAATATACAAAACAACCCACAAAATTGCCAAAGAAGTTTTTTTGTGTGGAATTTTATCCTCTATAGCATAATATAGTTTGGAAATACTTATTTGTGTTTCATTTTAAAATTGTTCACTAAGTAAATAAAGGTAATTTTTTGAAAATTTCCCGAAATTTACTATTTTGCCCCTAAAAAAATATTTTATTGAAACTTAGTCTTATAAAGTTTCTTGAAACGATTCATTTTTGCTGCATTTTGTATATTTTGAATTTATAATAAAATTCTTTGGTATATTTCCTAAGATCAAACATTTCAAATTTCAAAATGTAGTATTTTTCTTGTAACGCAGAAATTGTTTAAGGAAAATAAAAAATAATTTCATTATAATCGTTCCTGTGATTTCTTGTAGTTAAATATGTAGTTAAAATATATGTAGGCCTATATAGCAAACATTTTCTTGTATAGAAAACTCTGTATTTTATGATGATTTGAACATATATGGATAATATTGAACATTTGTTATCAACTTAATTTTTCATGTGCGCAAATTTATTGTTTTGCCTCTGATTCCTCTGTATTATGGTTTTAAAAAATTTAGAAAATTCGTATTTCTTGATATTAAAATTAATTTGTTTAAACTTCTAAAACAAGGTTTTATTACTTTTAAGAGCGTTTTCATTGGTTCAAAACGTTTCCATACAAAAATATCTTCCGCTAAGTTAACGTGTTTTAAGAAAAAGTCTTAAAATAACTTGTAAAATCCAAAATGATCATAAAATACATGGTGTTTCATAAGAAATTCGAAAGTTGATCACCATATTGGAAATTGGCGGCCATTTACAAATAGTTAAGCTAAATATTTCTTAATTTCTCAAATAACAAGGAAAAGTATACAATATAAAGTTTGCTGTGAGATTTATAGTTAACAAGATACCAATGGTGGCTCATTAAAAACAGACAGCCTGTATAGTAGTTTAGGTAAGCTTTACTCGAATGGGATTCATTCGATTTTCGAGTGTTTAACGTATTGCCTATCTCGCCCCTTCACCTCTTGCTATTCTATTACGTACTGTACTTATTTCCTTCACGTTCACTGCCATGCAAATTTCGTATTTCCTATGCTAGGAGCTGAACTTTTATTTTTTATGTTTATAGCCTAAATGAATAGAAATTACTTTATTTTGTATCTTTGGACCTTTCTACGTAATAATCACTAATATTTTAAAGCGTACGCACAAATGCGTCCATAGCATGTAGGCTTAAAATTGGTGCGCAAAGCACGCAATGCTCTGTGTAATGAAAATTCTTCCAATACGGTGGTTGGCGAATGAAGCACGCAATGCACTGTGTATTGAAAATACTCCCATACGAAGCACGCAATGCATTGTGTATTGAAAATACTCCCAATATGGGGGTAGGCGTGTAATGCACTGTGCGTCTCCCCTTTCTCATAGTGTTCGGGGTCAAGGTCACATGTACGTCCTTAGCAGTGAACGTGTTAACCCGTTGACCACCGGCAGAATCTCCAATGTATTTGCCCAAACGAGAGACTGGAATTTCCTTTCAAACGATAGTAACTCGATAGCGCTTACAAATACAATACCAGAACAATATACGCTTGTAATGAATATCCAGCTTTGTTGAATAGAAGTTATCGACTCTCGAAAACAAAATGACTGTGACGCAGGTACACACAAAGCCGATGGTTTACAGTAAACTTATAAAAACTATTTATTAGATTTAAGACTTAACGTCTTCAATATTCCTTTATCGCCGCTAAACGACGGTCGTTTCGGCTATTCAGCCATTTTCAAGTTTATCAGGTTTCCCTTCGTCACTTAAACAAACAATTACACATTACTAACAAATAAAATAATAGCATTTTTAACAGTTTTTGCCATATTTCCGAGTCATAACTTAGAAATGATTACTTATATTACAAAATACTCTCTTTAAAACCTGTAGTATACTCCATTAAACAACCCCTGAAAATTTCAGATCATTATGTTAAATAGATTTTGATAAAATGTTCCTTTTGTGAATAGAATATATGATTTCCGGAAAACATGTTTAAAGTTTTACTTACATATTTAATACATACCAGCTCCATATGCAGGGTTGTCATCAGCTGAATATCATCAAAGACTGTATAATCAGGTTAGGTTTTACAGAAAAAGCTAAATATCCCCCTACCAAAATGAAAATTCCCACCATAGGAGCAATTTTAATTATTTTCAAATTGGATAAACCATATCAAATTATTAAGAATATGATACAAAATTTGTCTTATTCTCATGTGACATACGAACCAAAACGTATGTTTAACCACTTTAAAGCTAAATAAAAGGGCAATAATAAGCAACAAAAAACAAAAAAATAAAAAATAAAATGTTTAGGGTCTCCTTGAGTTAAGTCAAAGAACCAATTTAGTTCAAACCTAATTTAAAAAACTAAATGATATCCACATTCGAACTGTCCTAACCTTTAAAATTGCATTTAGAATAATTTTGTGATCATTATTATTCCAGTAATCTTATTACACGTTTAACGTTATGGGAGTTGACATTCAAGATGGTGGCTATGTCTGCCGAGCCTTAAGAACTACTCTAATGAAAGCGAACAAATAAATCAGTTGTAATCGGTTTTAATTGAAACTGTACCACTTCATTCTTAAATCTCTTTGAACTTGTACTAGTTTAACTCAATGCCTCAGAAATAAACTTACTAAGGGTTGGTTCACTTACTCGGAGATATTTCAAATATAATCGCAACGTGGGTGAATTATAAAAAAAGGAGGAAAAATAACAAGTGTTAGAAAGTTGGGAAGAGCCACACCGCAGGGAGTGCAGGGGTGACTATTAACTGCCCCAGCTCGTAAAATGTTATGGGGGGGGGGGTAGTTTGTCCGTCTGCGCTATTTTATTAGAGTGTAATTTAGGGAGAACGGAATTTAGGTCAGTAGTCCGGCAGTTAATCTTGTGCAAGTATCAAACTGTACGTTTATATTGATGATTTTATGTTTAGATTTGTAAATCTCTCTCTCTAGGGATTGTTATTTACTAGGGGAGACTCCTGCGTGCTCTGCACGCCAACCACGTCGGAACCTTCTGCACACACATGTTAAGTTTTTTTTATAATAAAGGTGCAGCTTATAATAATAACCTCAAAGCTAAGATGGTAAATATGTTAAAATTAAAATCTAATTATTTCATAATAGAACCATTTATAATAGAAGTCATAATAGAACCAGCAAGGCTCATGTCTACACTTAAACACAATCCTAACCTAAAAAGTAAGAAATACAATAATTGTTTAAATTTACAAATCAGCTGTTAATTAAAATATTCCATCAAATAGATGATTAATGTACCAACTATAAAACATATTTAATTTTTATTTATTATAGCGCTCCCGTTGCCGTAAAATATTTAACACAGTGTATGATATTTTTAGTTTCAACAGATGGCATTGTATATACAAACCTAACCTAAAGTTAGAAACACATATAATTGTTTCAAAGTTAATGAACATATTAGAGCAAACAGCTGTTACGTCTCCGACTTCACATTCTGTAATTATCTTTACCGACTAGTTACAACTTCTGCCTACCTTCACCAACTTCCAAATAGTTTCCCTTTTCTCCGCCAGACGCCACCTCCGTACAGTATCTACTTTGGGCATAGTTCGCTATTAAGCGGTTTGCTTATCTCATATACCGAACAGCTGACGTTTCTTGACCGTTAAACTTGCTTCTTTAGAACATTCGAGAAGGAGAGTCCGCCATTGCTTCCACTACAGGAAAGTCCACCTTGTCATGTCGCTGATATAGTTAAATTATTGTCGTGGATTAATTCCTTAAGTTTTTTGTCGCGAGTTATGCGGAAGGCCAATTAACATGCCTTTGTTATAAGCCTTTATTTTGTCAATACCAGGTATGTGGAATGTTTTAGCCTTACTTTTGTTAGTTATGAAATATTTACTTGTAAAATTTAATAAGGTTAGTTCCACCGTTGGCTTATGAATAACTTTTCAAACTCATTTTGTTCGATTTAATAGAGAAACCTATGTATTTCATTTTTACTACAGCCTAATTTTAAAATGCAAATCTTACAGCCTACAAAAACTTTAAAGCTGATACTATGTTGGTTATTACTAAAGTCTTAACATATTTCAAACAAAACTAGCCTAAACTGTTCTGTATTAATTAACTGTAACTGTGTAGTTTCTGCAGTATAACCAGAATATTGAAAACTTTTAATGAGCTATAGGCATAATATTACTGATATATGTATATTATGTAACTAAACAAGAACATTTTTATGTTGCCATGTGGTTTGGTTAACATGTAGAGACAGTCTTATGCAACATGACACATGTTGTACTAACTATTACAATCTTTAAGTAGCAATTTGTCACCTTGTGCTACAAATTTTAAAATCAGCTAACTCAAAAGGACCACCTGCTTTATGCTTATTTAAATTAGCTGCAAGTTTTCTAAAAAGGAATTTTTATTTGTGTTATGCAGTTACACTGGTTCAACTTCAGGGAATATTTAACCATACAATGCCATAAGCTACACCACAGCTACGCCTTACTGAAAAGGCCTACCTTCCAACAGGACTTTAAATACAATAAAATTCTTATATCTACAGTGATTTAGTTACAGACAGAGATTAATTTAAAATACGAATGATCTGCAGTTGATTTTTGTGTTAAATATTAAAAAGGCTGTATTTTTGAAAAAGTAATTTTGTATATGTATACTATATAGGATATGTTTGTATTTAATAATTGGGAGGAGCAAGCTAGCACATTTCGGACCTTAGCCCTAAGGGCTGTATATTAGAAATTCATATACCTTTTTTTTTATAGAGAGACGTCTCATAATTAATTTTGTTTATTTATTCGATTATTTATAATTAGCTTTAGAGTTGGCCAACGACATATATATTTATTCTTAAACAAATCCATGGTATCTCATGTTAAAACTTTGTAACTTGTTAATCTTTTCTGTATAAATTCTGTAATTATTATTAAAAGGGAGGGTTTTTGATTTTTATTTTTGGGGAGGGCTTTTAAATTCAACTTAATAAAATATATATGTATTCTTTTAAATCTGACGTTTTTCTTGTATTAAGGGCATATCAATAATTTCATTTTCTTGTATTAAGGGCATATAAACTTTTTTTATTTTGGTTAATAAAGCCAAAATTTACATCTATTTCTATGGTTTATTGAGTTAACCTATAGGTATCTTGTGTATTGTGAGTAATAAGCTGAAACATTCCTACGTTTGGTGATATTTAAATTCTAAGGTAAGTTTTGAACAGTACCAATCTATGTGGCCCAGTATTGCTTCCGTTCCCTTAATTATTCTTTTGTAAGATTGGTACACAGCTGATTACTATACCAACACTTAACACATTGTATTATTATTTATTATGCCGCTCCAATTGCCGTAAATTAATTAGTATAGTTTGTTTTATTTTTATATCCAACAGAGAGCGCTGTTTTTTTAAAAAAAGTATGTAAAAACACTCGTGGATTCGAATGCAATTTTATGTCAAAATTTCAAAGCAATCGGTGAAGAACTTTCGTAGATTTTGAACAAAAGAACATTTACATTTTGATTTATATCGATATGTTTACAGGGTGTAAAATAAAGTCGTGACACATCTCGATATAATTTAAATGTTTTGTTATATCATCATTAAACCTCTACATATCTACTGTAAAACATTTCTGGTAATTAAGGGGGGTTAAAAACCTTGCCTCTTTATGAAACGGGGGGTATAAGGAACAACTTTAATTTCCTAAACGGCAATCCCTATTTTGTGACATATCAATGAAAAACCATTTAAAAACCTAGATTGTCTGTTATAACAAAATAAAAATCAGCTGATGCTCTCGTTCGCTGCCCTCAAAACTGTTATTTTGTAAGTTATTTTTATAACTTTATACTATTGAAAAGAAGAAAAGAGATATGAAAGTCTTAATTGCGGACAGTAATAATTCACCGTCTTAGAAAACCTATTTACAAAATCCCCAAAACCCCAACCGACTCATACCATCACCAACTTAAAAAACTTTAATGAACACATGTTTCGCTTATGATAAGTCAAATTGACGACCTTAAAAAAAATGCATTTTGGTGATAAAAAATTAAAATAACTCTCTATATATATAATGTGTGTATATATATCGATTGGTTATATTACATTAGTTTAGTCTAAAATTTTACATTATTTTTATCTTATCCCATTTAAAACAGAAATCTAATAAATAAAATATATAGACAATAATGTTTATGTCAATATAGTTTTTAGATTTAAATCTTAAATGGGACAAAACAATAATAATAACACAATTACAACACAAGTTATTTTAAGATTGAAAATAGTAAAAGAATGAGTGGTCAACACAAGTAACAATTATAAAATGGTAGCTTTACTTTCTTTTTTACAAAAATAATTCTTCAAACAGTAAAATTTTAATTTGATCTGGTGGAGCAGCCCAGTGTCAAATAAATAGAGTGCAAAAGTTGGAATACAATATGTCTGAAACTCTTACTTTTCTAAGTAGCGGTCATTTAAATAATTATGAGTTAATATATTGCGAACAAATTATCGAAATTCGGCCACTTTGAACTAAAATAATTTTAAAACATTATATTTTAAGGATTTTTTGTAGTGAATGTTTTATGCATTGTTTAAGTTGGGACGCATGCGTTTATATGTATGGCAGTTTAGTGCATGCAAGTATGTGTGAAAGCAATTGTGCTTTGGCTTTTGTTTTTGTGTTTTTTGACTTAATTATGTATGAAGAGACTTACTAAGATAAACTATATGAAACATCTAACCATCACTTCCAATATTTGATGGTTAGTGTGAAAAACGAACTAAATAAACGGTACCAGAAACTGGCACATACTTTCTCACAAACATATTTAAATTATTAAACAGATTCACTGTGACTTCATAATTGTAGGTAGGGGTAGAAGAGGTGATTTATTAAAGTATGAGATTAACTAATAAATATTATTATTATTATCTAGAGAGAAAACTATTCGATCAATTTCGAACAAATTTGCACCAAACACGTCAATTAGGCCTGTATAGATGCACGAAAAAGAATTATGAATAAATTTGAAAAACAATTATGGCCAAAAAAACTCCAAAAATCAGTTATTATTATTATTATTATCTAAACTATAATTTTTAGAAAGATGCGGATTTTGCATATGGTAGGGTACTTAAAGGCTACAAATTAGCCAAAATTTATCAAAATCGTTAGATCTGTTTTTTTATAAAAAAAAAAATAGTAACTGATTTTTGGGGTTTTTTTCAAAAAACGGGGTTGTTTTTCAAAATTTTTCAAAATCGTTTTTCGTACATCTATACTTGATGTCTGGTGCAAATTTGTTTGAAATCGATCAAATAGTTTTCGCTCTAGCTTTGTATACATACAGACATACATACAGACATACAGACATACATACAGACATACATACAGACATACAGACAGACATTTTGTAAAAACCACTTTTTTGGACTCAGGGGGTCCCAAAACGGATATTTCCACAAAAATCTCAACATCGATTTTTTTTGCGATCACTATACTTTCTCTATACTATAGTATAGTGAGAAAGTAAAAAATACAAAATAATAAAAGTAATAAAAAACTGAAATAATACAGAACATTTGTTTATACCACCTACAAATTCGTAAAGACTACACAATCGAATTGTAAACATTTTTCCAAACAAAAATTTGTCTATTTTTCGTTAGCAGCGGGGAACATAAGCTACAAAATACTGTTTGAAACATAAATTTTGATGAAGAATTAAGGGAGATATGGCGTTGCCACAAAAAACACCTTTAAAGAATAATATATGTGATAACTCAATGAAAGTTTCGTAAAACAGCAGATGGCCGCATACCACTGCTTCGTCCTGTTATTACACACCAATATACTCCCGAAGTTGCTAAGAGTTTTCAAAACACTCTAAATAAACAGCAAAAACAATTAACGTATTTACAAACATCATTGTAATATGAGACACATTTACGACAAGCAGCATTATAAAGACACAATATTGTGCAAGTTTTATTATAACATAAACATTTGATTCCCGCCTCGTGCATGAAGCAGTCTTTGATATTTTATAACGGAAGTAAAAACTTATGTAACTTCAGTTAACAGCTGTTTTATTGGCGTTAGCGTTTCCTTCGTGTGCGTTGAGTGTTCTCTCTAACTCTAAACTAAACTAATATTTATATTTGTTATGTTTTAGAGTAGGCTATATGGTATTCTTAGAGATTGTATTTCATTCGGTTAGATAAATATTATAAATTCACGAATAATCGACACGGCTTGTTGTTTTTAAAAAAAGTACGAAAGGAGGTCCAAAATTTTCTGTTTTGATTAATAATTTTGTTTAATGTTCATTAGGCATTATTTTTCAATATATTCCCCTCTAAGACGACTGCACTTGTTGGCCCTTTCATGAAGTAATTCTATTCCTCTTCTGAAGTACCATCCTTCTTTGTTCTCAAAATGAGTTTCAACAGCGTTTTTTGAGCGCTTCCTCATCCTGACGTCAACGTCCACGGAGGTCACGCTTCAAGTCTGGGAATAAATAATAGTCACAAGTATGGGGGCGAGGTCGGGGCTGTATGGCTGGCGGATGATTTCCTAAATTCGTCAGAACGGCGCCATTGCTGTTTGTGCGCTGTAAACAGGGGCATTGTCGTGCAGCAGCAAGACACCTTCGCTCAAAAGCCCTCTTCTCTTGCTTTTGATTTTCTCTTTTAGCAAGCGCAGGGCATTAGCAAAATATGCACCTGTAAATGTAGTAGTTTTTCTTTATAACCAATCATCAGTATTCCTTTGTTGGATCCCAAAAAATGTTCGTTGTCGCTTTTCCAACTGGTGTTGCAGTTTTGACCTTCATTGGAGCAGGACCGCCTTTTTTATTGCCACTGCATGGACTCTTGCTTGCTCTCAGGGTCGTAGTAGTGTACCAAAGTCTCGTCCCAAGAACTATTCGGTCAAATATGGCCTCCTGGTCACCCTCAAACAGAGAAAAAAAATTTCGAGTTCACTCGAGCTCGTTTTTGAAATTAAGATAGGTTTCAGGGAACCCACCTTGCGCTCACTTTTTTCATGCCCAGATGTTCGTGTAAAATTCTGAGAACTATTTTGTGGCCGACCATCAGAGAAATTTCCTTTTTCTTTAGACCTGCTGCTTCACCTGTTCGATATTTTCTGATGCGACTGCCTCAATCGGCCTCCCACTCCGGGGATCGTCTTCAGGCAATTCTCTGCCCCATTTAACAAGCTTTGACCAGTTATTAACTGTTGTCTCAGGTTGGCCGTTTTCCCCATAAACTCCCACTGACCGATTGTGAATCTCTTTTGGGGTGTGCCACTCTTTTGTTAAACATTTAATCACCGCTCGGTACTCAATTTTATCTATTTTATAAAAAGATATGTTAACTGGTGTGTAGACAAACAACGACTAACAGAGAAATTCTGAGATTGTGTGTTCTTTAGTCCTAAAGTTAAACCTAAACAGAGATAACAAACCCTTATCTCTCTCTTATTTTTATAATTGTCAGAACAAGAACTTTTGCACCTCCCCTCGTATATTTGTTTATAATTTGCCCTTCTAAGGGTGTTTCTGAAAAAGAACGTGTGCTATTGAACGTTAGATCAAAATATTAAAAATCAAGATAGTCCATGCCCGTTTTAACAAACGAATAAGTACAAATATATAATTAATAAGACGGTATTCATTTTGTTTGCAAATTGTATGTCCGAAGTGTAAATGTTAGTTTTCCACAATAACTAGTACAACACGTTTTAGCATTTTCCTTGGACCGTTTATAACCTGTAGCCTAACATCATCGGGGCAGTTTACGTTTTTGGTAAAGTTCATTTTAGGTTTAAGGGCACTCCAAATGGAAAAACATTTTTTTATCGATTTTTAGTCTTTTATGGTTTCTTATTCCCCTGTTCTTCCTCTTTCAAAAAATATACAACATGATATGGTTATAATTATCTTTATGTTCGAAAAAAATAATAGTGTAAGCGTTAACATGGAAATAAATGGCTTTTGAGGCCACATGAATTCGCTGTACTACAAACACTTTTATAGTGTTCATTATTGTACAGTGAGTTATTTTAAAGAACTTTATTTAAAAAAAAAAAGACATATACATGCTGCTGACGAAGACCCAGACAACCCCACATACTGTCCAGGAGGCCATTAGCAAAAGGTAGGCTGCTTATGAAACTTTGGCTTTTACGTTTTGCTCGTTTACCAAAAATCACGTTTTTGTTATTTATAATACAAATATCTGGAAAAATATCCAAGATATATTTACCAAATCTTTACCACATGTCTATAACACAATTATCTAGTTCCTAACATGGGATTTTTAAAAAATATTTCAACAAATCAAAAAAGTTATATAATAATAATAATAAAAATATTTTTTAAAGTGTTCTTATTTTAATCATAACTCTTAGGTTTATTAATTTTTGTTTTATTTTCTTGTGTACGGAACTAGAAAAAGGTGCAATTTAGAAAAAAAATGATGAGTCTAACTTAATTACAACTTAAGTTATGTGTATTATAGCTAACATTGTCTAAGATAGACATTCGGAGGGCCCTTAAATAATTTAAAAACAACTACTCCAAATTTTACAATTGATTCACAGGAATACAAAATTCGTTCACGCCACTGAACAGTTGACGTGGGTTGAGCGAATTTCCAAAATTAAGTTTGTTTTAGGGTGCAACCAACTATGTTTATTGGACCTTTTTTAGTAGTAGAATCGCCTTCTAAAATCTTTACCTTTCCTTGTCGGTTACCCTGTATATGTAAATAATTTGAGAAAATGAATATTACTATTATTTTACAAAAAACTTATCAAGAATATTGTTTCTGCATCACATAATATCACTTGAATAATCAAAAAAAATTTTAATTCTATATAATAAAATACAGTTTACTGGTTGGTTAATATTTAACCATCACTTGCAGTATTTGATGGTTAGTGCGAAAAAAAAATCAACTAAATACAAAATAATAAAAGTAATGAAAAACTTGAATGAATTAGTCCACCTTTATACTTGACTTTTAACATAATGCGGCTACCCCTTCGGATATTTATCTTATCAGGCCTCTTCAAACATAATTTTAAGTCAACAAAATAAAATACGAACACACAAAATTGTTTGCACACATACTCACACACACTCAGACTTCTATAAACTACCACACATATAAATACATGCATCCCAACCATTGAAACCAATGCATAAAACATTCACCATACCAGATTCCTAAAATGTATTGTTTTAAAATTATATTTGTTCACAGTGGCTGAGTTTCGATAATTTGTTTGCAATATTTCAACTCATAATTATTTAAAGGATATAAATGTTTAAAAATGGCCGCTAAATTGAAAAGTAAGAGTTTCAGACATATTGAATTCCTTAAATTAACAATTGTGTTCCTAAATTGTAGCAGAGTTGCCAACCTATGGGTGAAAATGCTCTAAAAGAAGCGGTAGCAGTGAACACATCTTTCTGAGTTGACCGCAGCTCTCCAAGTGGCAGAGCAGAACACTACTATCATTGAGCTTGTGTGCGTTTCATTCTTCCGCTAGCAAATATAGGGCAGCTTTATAAAGGCGGAAACTAGTGGGTTGCAGACGTAACCCTGACTGTAAACGTACTGAAATACGCATGCGTGACAATGTATGTGAGTATGTGTTGTTAAACACATCTTTCTCTATTACATTCAAAAATATCGGATATATTATTTTTCTAGTAATACTCCGCTAGCAACAAGTTGGTGCAAGAACCACCAGAGCGCAGGCTAAACACTCGAGTAATAACAGAAATTCGTCGCGTCCATGTTGCCTCAATAAAGCAGATTTTCTCGTCATAAATAATCCAAACTTATTGAAATTGCTTTTATTTCAAAGGTGATTAAACTTCGAATGTGGTATGCTTTTTACGTTTTTGATATTTGCATTATTAAATAAGAAAAAAGTGAAAGAACAAATTTAGCTAAAAACTACACGATATCTACATTGGACAGTCCTGGCCTTCAAAATTACATACTCAGAATAATTGTCTGATCATTATTACTCCAGTAATCTTGTTACGCGTTTAACATTGCTCTTATTTGAGTTGAAATTCAAAAGTAATACTGAAACTGCGTATCATTTTTAGATTTGGCAACGATGCATCAAGATATATTCGTTAATTTCGTGCAGTTGCAAGATCGCCAACTACTAACGTCATAAAATAATCGGTTTATTTTTGTTACATTCAGCTCATTCTGTAAAAATTATCGTTTCTTCGTTTCTTTGTCCTCTATAGACTCAAAAACTATTCGACCGATTTCACTAAAAATTTCACAGTTTATCCATATAACTGCTATTAGTGTTTAGACGTTACAGTTAGGCTACTACAGTCTAAGGGGTTGAAATGGAATTGCTACCCCTATACAATAAATATAAATTTAACTAACTGCCTAGAAGCTATAAAACTAAAATTATGTAATATTATTTTTGAGAGACATAAAAAACTATTTGCAATTTGATTACTCAAGTCAAAGGGATGAAATACATAATTACCATTATAATTTAATAAAAATCCATACACTTGCTTTTATTATATGCTCAAAAACAACTGAAATAATTTCAATAAAATTTCACAATTTCATATTAGTACCAGGATTGTTTAGAGAATATGGTAATTACAATTAAATACTGTATGTTAAATTTTAAGTTGTGGTTTCACGAGGAGAAGTGCGGTGGACGCGCAATGCTGGACTGAAAACGTAAATCTCAGCGTCTGCCCATTTACTGTTCACCTATTCTGAGCACCATTATAAGTGTTCAAGACGACTTTTGTAGAATGGCTAGTAACGCCACAGCCATCTTGACTCATAGCCTTGGAACACGCATTCGTAATCGGTGTTTCGGATCATATTTACGAATCAATAACCAAGGAAATAACTTTAAATTATTAGGAATGCTATACATTTTTTATGCGTGACTTTAAACTATGGGAATTTAGTTTGAAAACCCTAAAAACATTAATTAAAATGTTTACTTAGGACTAATTAAATCTTTTATTAAAATGAGTTCGCTTAATTTTTTTACATTAGGAGGAAACATAATTATGAACAACACGCAGCCTTTAAGAAAATTGTAGGCGGTTTCACGAAATTTTAAGTTGATAAACGACTTGTACGGACGAAGTGTATTGTGTAACCCACAAAAGAAGTGCATATAAGGACATAAACCCTTTTGTTTGGTACATAGTTTTCTATATTATTCTGGCAAATGTTGCTAACTGTTTCTGAAAGAATTGGTGATCAAATCGGGAACAAACCGGTGGTGTACTCGAATAGTTCACGAGACATTGTTAACGACAGAAATACACTTTATATTTATGTTTAGGAACTGTCACTTATAACTTACAAATCCTGGGGACACATATTTGACAGCTTAATTAGAGGTTAAAATCACTAGGTTACCAGTTAGTCTAACCTATTGGATCATGTAACTTCGAACAACTGACCACACCTGCCATCCACAGAGAACCAGCTTTGACAACTAACATTTCATAAATTATACCAACAAACTAGCTGACCCGTACGGCGTTGCCCGTGGTGGTTGGTATTTTCAGTATTTTTAACGTAATTGTATTCTTTTTAAGTGTTCAGTCAGTGAGTGGTATTTGGCTTTTATATATATATAGATCTTAAATAATAAAAGCGCTATTGTCATAATAATAAAAGATCTGAAATTATGATTTTAGTAACTTTGATCCCCCAAACCCCTCCTAAAATTTCGAAAATTTTCATACCCTTTCTTAGTGAGCACCTAGAAGAAGCTACATACCAAATTTCATTCCAATCTGTTCGGTAGTTGTGAAGAAATCGTGATTTAATAAATTTGATCCCCCCAAACACCCCTAAAATTTCTAATTTTTTCAAACCCTTTCTTAGTAAGCACCTATGGCCCTAGAGGAAGCTACATATCAAATTTCATTCCAATCCGTTCGGTAGTTTTGAAGAAATCGTTTTTTAATACCTTTGATCCCCCCAAACCCCCCTAAAATTTAGAATTTTTTAAACCCTTTCTTAATAAGCACCTATAGCCCTAGAGGAAGCTACATACCAAATTCCATTCCAATCCGTTCGGTAGTTTTGAAGAAATCGTTTTTTAATAACTTTGATCCCCCCCCCTTAAAATTTCGAATGGGTGAGTGAGTGAGTGAGTGAGTGGTATTTCGCTTTTATATATAAAGATTAACTCGATTCACTATTCTGGAAGGTGACATAAACTCAAGAGGTTGCTGACGAGGGTTACAATCGCCTAGAACCCGTCAGTCTAATTTGACCATAATTATTAATTTATGGCTGAACATGACTCACTTTACTCGATCAGCCTTTCATTTTGTTAATTATCTACACAATTGAATTATAATTTATACCACACTTGATTAAAATATCCGTCTCAATTTTGGTTCGAACTGGACGGGAAGAGTGAACTGTGTAATCGATCGGCCATTCGATTAATCGAATAGTGGCGATTCAGTGCAAGAAATCCATCGTGAGTTCGTCACACGTCTTCTTCCACAAGTTCTATCCAACAATGTATAGTTTAATTTCACCATGGTTATGGTTATTGGTTAGACTTCTGGGCAGGTAGTACTGAGGCCTTAGTGCGAGTGTCAGTCAACAATTCTAATTTTATTCAAGTTCTGTACTATAAGGTAATAGAATTAAATTATAACACGGTAAAAATTATATAATATAATATACGTTTTTTTAGAACATCTTGTATTTATAAAAACAGGAACCATAAGAATAATAAAAAAAACTGTGCCTGTCTCAGTAAGTGTGTGCGAGCGGAAGAAATAAAAATTCTTGATAAACGGGACCCCACACGGTGTTTCAAAACTGGTGACCCCGACCCGCTACATCTCTGTAACTGTAAAAATACCGTACCTGTACCCAAATACCTAATATACCACACCCCATACGGTTTTTTTTTTAAATTATTGGCCAAAAATCATGACCCTGACACGCTACGACTCTTTTACGGTCAAAAATGGGTTTCTGTACGCAAAAACATTTAAAACGATACCGTACATGGTGTTTCAAAATTGTGATGTCAAAGTAGTTATCCCGAAGAGCTACGACCCTTTCTCTAACAAAATCGTATTTTTCATACCCCAAAACATGTAAAATAATAAACCACACTATATTTTCAAAACTTTGACCTCGAAATCGTTGTCCCAAAGCGCTTCGACCCTTTCTAGATCAAAATCGGTTTTCCCGTACCCAAATACGTTCCGCAGTATCTATACTTAACTGTACATTTGCTCATTTTGGTATACAACTAAACACAGACGGACATACATACACAGCAATACATGACCACCTTACGTTTAAAGCGTAACGCATTTTTTCTATACCCTGCTTAAATAATTACAATTCGATAACACTAATTCTCATACCCAAATTATTGTTAATAATCAAACTTGTTTCAAAGACAAAGTCGACATCCTCAGGGATACTTGAACTGCAAATAACAAATTATAACCGTACAGGACTATAACTCGTGGTCAAATATTTGCAATGACGGTTCAAGCAGATCCAGCCCAGTGAAACCGCGTCAACACTTTCCGAACACCCTGTATTCCAGAAGCGTTCGAAACGTTTTCGCGGAACGTCTAACGAAAGCATCCTGTATTGATACAAACTGCAGAGTGTTTATTCACGTAGTATTTTCCTACTTGGATCGCAGATTGGAACGTTTCTTTTGTCAGCCAATAGAAACACTTGACGTAAGCTTTTGATTGGCCGTTTAGAGTGGAACAGTATTCAGCTTCCGCGAGTTAAACCAGAATACATTCCATTTTATTTCAGTTGTTTACGAATATCTTTGTTGCCATGGTTACCGCGAAAAGGAGGATGACGGTGCTATTAAATCCAGTTTCTTTGTTCATAGGCTTGAAGAATTAATCAAATTTCCTTTCATTAGGTACTTTATCTTAACGTTTTTTGTAACGTTTGGACCGTATAGAACATATTTGGTCACATGAGAAGTTGTTTGTTAAGTTTTGTTAATAAGCTTTTAGTTGTAACTCATGTATCACTAAAGATGACGACTTTGTCGTTGAAACGCGTTTGATTATTGAAAGTGAGAATGAGTGTGTTGTTACTGTTTTTAAATAATTCCTTCCCAAGAGTCAAGCACAAAGTTTATTAATGACTAGTGTGTATCCTATTGGTCCGTGGATCTTATATCTCCCAACTTATATAGTAGAGCAGGTCTAACATGAGCCATGATCTTGAGATGCGCAGTAGACTCGGAGTTGATTCGAGTGGGGGGTCAGAAAGGCTCAGTCTGTTGCCGCGCTCTGAACATAATACTTCGGTCTGCAAGCCCTTGTACGGGTTTACAATAAATATATCGTCTGTGCGTGGTGTCCCATCCTCTCCAGCGGACGGCGTTCCCACTTGCTTAAATTCTTCCCTCCCGCCAGTGCATCTGAGAGCACATACTATATCTGACGCATTATAATTTATCGCACTCGAAATCCACTCAGAGAACATAACTAATTGACGCGATTCACTAGGTATAACAAACTCAACAACTTCATAAATATGTTTGGATCTGCTCGACACCATCGACCTAATTTAGCCATAACTATAATTTATGGGCTAGACATGACTCACCAAACATCACCGCTTTAAGAACGCCTGGCGCGGACCAATTAGACCGGAATTATAATAATCATCTAACATTTTAAAATAAATTGTACCGCACTGAAAAGAACTACGGCTGTACATAGGCGTAACCAGGATGACCGTATGGGGGGGTTACAACAACTGGGGGGGGGGTTTTTTTTGAACCCTAGAACTGGCAGATCGCACGTTCCGTGCGATTACTCCCGGCTACGAAAACATATTTGTAACGCGTAATTGTATCGAATATTTGACCCACTAAAAATCTTCTAATCTCAAAAAGGCAAACACCATTGGAAAGGTAATGTTTCAAACTTTAATTTTGTATTTACAATTTTTTTCTAAAACGTATAATCACATACGTAACCATCGTTTTAGTTTTGAGTTTTCTAAAAGCTAATGTCACGCGAATGAAATACGCCGAAATGATCGTTAATTTCCAGTTTCTATGTCCCTCCCTTCAGCCCGCCCATAATTTTTTCTGAGTTATATCTATATATTGTTGGATGCTTCACACTTTTCCCTATCTAAAACTGCCATCCATCAAAAATCGGACAAATAGTTCTAAAGTTGTGGGGCGTTTAGTAGACCCTTGCAATTGGTCAGTTTTCCAACCAATAAACAGCCTTACTAATTACACGTGATATCTGTGTGATAGAAGTCAATTTTTAGACATATTTTGATATGTATGTGTAGAGAATGCTTCAAATTCCTGTGAACCAAATATGTTTTGCTCAAAAGGTTTGTTGTCTATGAGCGTGGGAATCAGAGCATTTTGACGTTATCAAACCAAGGCTGTAATTTCAAATTAACGGTTATTCCCCATGCAGCTTCATATCCGACCGTTGTATACCAAGCATGAGTGAGATGTTTCTATATTTCTCCTCTCTTTTGTTGTTCAAATAATTCTAAGTCAAACACGTTTATGAAAATATAATTTACAAGTATACAGTTCAATTCATTGATTTATTCTCTACACTTTGCTATAATAATATTTCATTTTTGGGCAAAGCATATACAGTATTCCTAAATTACGTTTCAAACTTGGCATAGTTTGATAGCAGTCTTGTAGTAAGAACATAAAAACTGGTGTTTTCAAAATAAAAAAATTGAAATTGATAAATATTTTTATACAGTTCTATTTAGAACTAAATTACGAAACTTTTTTTATATTTATAGAAAAAATTTAAAAAAATGTTTACTACTTTTTATGTAGACCTAAAGTTGATCTTTTACCTTTAGTAACTGAACATTTTTTATTTCTTGAGCTAATAACTTTGTAAATTTTACATCTATAAATTTTTTACAGGCATATATAAATTCTTTGAACCTTTCTCTACAAAAAAGCTGCGGAACCCTTTCGGATTATGGTTCATTTACTATTTTTGGCAAATTTTTGAAAAAATGCTTGCAATCGCCAAAAAATCCATTTTTGTTAACATTGCCGGTTCTAGGGTTAAATTAACATGCAAAATAACACTTTTTAGGCTTCCCAAAAGTACTTTAAAACGATATAGGTATGTATAATTTTCCACTTCTAATTGTGATTCAGGCCTACTTTAGAATAATTTAGAATATCAACCATGACTCATCCCCCGCCAAATATTTCCGTGCGCTGCCTCTAACCTCGTAGGCTGGTT
The DNA here is from genome assembly GCA_018207615.1 of Philaenus spumarius. NCBI lineage: Eukaryota > Metazoa > Arthropoda > Insecta > Hemiptera > Aphrophoridae > Philaenus > Philaenus spumarius. Next base: position 247,076 of record JAGFPH010001168.1, read on the forward strand.
GGAACACACGGCGTTCTTTTTTTTTTGCCGATTGCGTATTAGTTACTGTCCCCGCTCATAAAAAGCCTCATTGTATTCAATAAACTGAAGTGTCTAATCACGCAGTGTGTTATGTAATATATTATTTCTTTTAATGTTTTATTGATATGAACAGAGAGCAACTCTCACTTTATTGTTATTCCATCGCCGATTGAAAAGGAAGCAAAAATATACTTATTTTCGTTCATCCATCAAAAAATAAAATAAGAGAAGATTTTGGAGCTTTCTACACTGTGTTCCTGATTTGAGGAAGTAGAAGGAACATTTTTCAATTATTTAAGAATGTCGGTTTCGTCATTTGACGAACTGCACACGCGGCTGAAGGATAGTATTCTACGAAAGGAATACTTAAATAAGGAAAATTGGTGTGCATTAGTCACATTTGCCACTGTTTCGACGGAGACGATAGAAAACCCATCGATTGTAATGGCAGCGAGCGGCTGCACAGCTACCGTCAGCGGCAAATAAACAGATCGTTTCTTTTTCCGACGAATGTGTATGCTCTAATACTCTCCTTCGCGCCACTGTTGATATGACGGCGACGGCAAAAAATCTATGGCGGAAAACGCCGTGTGCTGCCTTTAGAACTCTAAACTTTGATACACTACACTGCATCTATATATAATAAAGTGTCAGTGCCCAATTCAACCAAAGATAATGTCAGCAATATATTGATAATTTATTGCAGCTTAACATTTGCAAAGGTGTTGAAAACAAGTTAGGTAATTTAATATAAACAAAGTCCGAAATATTTTTCAATGGGGGGGTTATAACCCCCAAAACCCCCCCCGTAGTTTGTTTCTTAACCTGTATTGTAGTTCCAACTGGAGTCCGGGTTATCTCCTCTACATAGATCGTTGTGAACATCGAATCACCTGAATTCAACGTTTTTACGAACTTGGCAAACTTTTCTGGTCCTTTCTTGGATTCGAATGGGGCACCTCAAGCTTTGGAGTATGACCACTACGTAGGCTTTTTACCGTAGTTTATTTCTTAACCTCTGGAGTAGGTGCTGAATCTTAGTGACAAAAATGTCTGCAAATATGGTCCCAAAGCTTCTCACATCATAGCAAATAGAAAGGACATGGGATGTCGTGTTGACACTCTGAAGCAAAATATCACAATATTTGTTCAAAACGCAATCATTTGTGACGAAACCTTTATCTTACAATATGATCCTGAGAATCGCAGAGAATGGAAAAGCTCGTCAGAGCCAGTCAAAGTTCAAAGTCAAGCTGATTGCATATTCTTAAGGATATAATTTTTGATGAACCCAGAAGGCGTAAAAGGTAATCGACAAACCAGCACTATTATAAGGAAGTTTTGATAAACCTTGGAGAAAGAGTCAGGACAAAACTGCAACAACTGTGGAGAAATTGTTGATTCTTCACTACGCTCCAGTTCACATAGCACTTTTTGACCGAAAAGAACAGTATCACACTTGAACATTGTACACCTTCACCAGGTTTCGTCATACAATTGTTTCGGGATCGGATTTTGCATATGCATTTCCGTCTTTGAAGTTTTCAAAAAATGTATAGTTCTTTTGCAAATTATTAGATATTTGTTGGTATATAACTGGTTAAAAAATGTTTATATTATTTCTAATATCGTATGATGTGTATTAAGGTTGTTTAGCATTAATTTGCATTAAAATTGAAATTAATTTGTAAAATTTTAATGTCTTCGTATGAAATAACATTATTATTAGACTATTTAATTATTTCTTTAACTAGAGGGATCCGCCCCTGCTCGCTTCGCTCGCCAACCCCCGCGGTGACTCGAGTCGAAGCAAATGCAAACAGGTTATTTTATATAAATAGGCCTTATTATTAAATTCTTATTTGTCTTAAATTCCTTAATTTATTAAGGGTTTATTCAATAGCTTTAAGGAAAGTATAACAATCAACATTTTTTATAGGGATTGATACCACATTTTCACTCCTTATCGGCACGCGACCAAATGTCAATCTATGATACTTTTTTTATGTGTGCTGTAAGAAATAAATGTACAAATTTTCAGCTCAATAACTTAAAGAAAAATATAACAATTAATGTTTGTTGTTTTAGTGGTAGTTATCACATTTTTACCCCTTAGCAGTAAGAGACATAATGCAAGTCTAGTTTAATTTTTCTATGTGTTTTGTGTAAAAAATACGCAAAATTTCGGCTCTCTAGCTTTAAGGAAAGTATAACAATTCAATAATATTTATTTTTTACGGGTTGTTTCAAAATCAAAATTAACTTTAGTGTATGTTACTCAGGGATAGTGTAACTTTTCGATTCAGTAGTTCCACAGATTACCCACTACATTCAAACAAACAAATTTTACCTTTTTATAATATTATTATAGATTAGCTCTTGATATCTACAAACGAAAGTCCAGTTTATACTTTGTTTGTTTAAATAAACATATACCATAAATGAAAATAAAACAAGCAAAATGAGAGCTTATTTTGTATACAAAAGATCAACATTTATACTACACGTGTAAACGTATTAGCGAGATGGTTTTAATTGCTTGATAAATGCAGGTTAACAGGTAAAAATATAACATTGCTAACGGCAAGCAATGCGATCAATGTTTACTCTAAACAACAGATGGCGTGAGTGTATCTATATTGTATGTTTTTATTACACGGGATTTTGTTTGAAGACAATTTAATAAACGTGAACCTAACAAACATATCAAATCTAATAAAAAGGTTTCACAGTAGGCCTAATTATATAAAAAGCATTATAGTATATATATTATATTGTATACACAATAATAGGTTTAACAATCTATATAAATAAAGATGTAAATGTTCATTCATTCAAAATCTTCAATCTCCAAAATTTCTTCACCGATTGCTTTGAAATTTGGACACAATGTTTCATAAATGCATGCCTGTTTTTATGCACTTTTTGAAAAAAACAACTAGACGTAAAAACAACAAAAACTATACTATATATTTAGGGCCATGGGAGCGCCATGCTACATAATAAATAAATATATTTATTATTGTTACAGTAATCAGCTTTTTGCTCTAATATTTCCATTAACAGCTGATTTCAAACTGTGAAGCAATTATTTGCATTTATAACTTTTAGGTTCGGTTTTTATTAAAGTGTAGACTTAAGCCTTGCTGGTTCTTTTATCCTTATAACTGTTATTATAAAATATACGAAATAATTTTATTCGCACATTTAACATTATTTACCATCTTATCTTTGGGGTTATTATTAGTCCTACACATTTATTATAAACAAAACATAACATAATTATGTCTATAGAAGGTCCAACGGGATTGGCGTGGGGAGCACGCAGGAGTCTGCTATAGTCATTATTTAAGAGGTTATATATATAATACTCAATATTTTACAGTATCTAAATTGTAATTGCACAATACACATTCATACTTTCTTCAACACTAAATCAGTTTTGAACATATAAAAAAAGAAAGTGTTTGAATTTGTATTTAATTTGAAGGGTAGTTATTAAATTTAATTACTTTGACTTACGTAATCAAATTGCAAATAGTTGTTTATATCAATTAAAATTAGTCTATACAGTATTGTAAAGAGGTTAAGTTTGTTTGTTTGTATGTAGGGGGTAATCTCTAAAACTACTGAATGGATTGAAAAAATAGTTTTACTAATAAAAAGCTACACTATAGTAACATAAGGCTAGTAAATAATTTTTATTTAAGTTTCGAAACGACCCCTAAACAATAAATATTGATTGGTATACTTTCCTTAAAGCTAGAGATCAGAAATTTCGTACAGTTATTTCTTACAAGATACATAGAAAAAGTAAACTAGACTTGCATGTTGTCGCGTGCTGCTAAGGGGTGAAAATAAAGTAACAACCCCTATAAAAAATTTTGATTGTTATACTATCCTTAAAGGTATAATAGAGAACTGAAAATTTGGCTCTTATTAGTTTTAAGTGTTTTATCTATACACTAATATAACAATCTAATGGTGTCTGTCTGTGTATGTTACTCAATCACGTAAAAACAACTGGATGGATCTGAATGAAATTTGGCACACATATAGATCATGAACTGGAGTGAGACATAGGCTAGAATTCATTTAGATTTAAGGGTTGAAACAACCCCTAAAACAATAAACATTTATTATTATACTTCCAATAAGACTAGAGAGCTGGAAATTTGTAGCCTACATTTATTTCTTAGAAGATATTTATAAAAAGTAAACCATATTTGTATTTTTTTAGTGTACTGCTAATGGGTGAAAATGTAACAACCTCTAAAACAATACAAATTAACTATTATACTTCCCATTAAGCTAGAGAGCTGGACAATTTTACATTTATTTCTTACAATACATAATATATGTACTACGTAAATCATATTTGCATTTTATAGCTTGCTGCTAAGGGGTGAAAATGTAATAAAAACCCCTAAAACAATAAACATTTATCACTATGCGGCGAAACTTTGGGCCGTGTGCGAAGCCACAAGTACCTGCTAGTAGGAAATAAAATAAACAATAACACACGCAATATAAACGGTTACGTCTAATGGGTAAACTGTAACGGTAATAGCACCTTTACAATAAAAATAAATTGTTATACTTCCCATGATTAACACCTTTATTTCATAAGTGGTAATGTTTGCGTTTGCTTCACCACTGGGGTTGGCGAGCGAAGCAAGCAGGGGACGGAGCCCTCTATTATTTCAAAATTTTAGCTTTATAGCTTGTAGGAAGTTAGTTTATTTTGCATTTAATGTATACGTGTTGCAACCCCATTTCAAACAGTTGGACTGTGGGAACTGTAACGTCTAAACACTCTTGGCAATGATATGGATAAACTGTGAAAATGTTTATGAAATCGGTCAATTAGTTTTTGAGTCTATAGAGGACAAAGAAACATTAATTTTATAGAGAAATCTGAATCTAACAAAAATATAAGGAAAGTTAAATTTATACTGTATAGTTAGTCTTTTCCACAGGGTGAAGAAGAGCCTTGAGCAATACCTTAGCGACAACATTAATATAAATTTTGGAGTAAGAAAATTGGTAAAAAAAAATTTTGAGTTCATATTAATTTAATTTACCCGCATTATCTGCTCGTTGGCGCTTTAAGGTGTTGTCCGAAATATTTTAATCAGCTGGGACACTCGAACCTACGAAACCCTAAAAACTTAAATTTGGGTTTGGTTCCGTTATTTGAATCAGCCAAAATGTCAGACATAATTTTCCTTCGAGCTGAACACTGGAGATCAATATCTGATTTGTTCGCGTGGAAACACAGCATCCCTTATTGCAAACTAAGTTTTGCTGGGGCTAAAGTTGTTTAAAGTTTTATTCAATTAAAGTTTAAGTCAAAGATAAAAGCACTTTACATTGTGATGGACAAAATTACTAAGTGGGTAAAACTTGCTGTTTAATTCGAACTTGGGGAATTAGAATGCAGATAAACGATGAGTCACACTGCATTCTAGCCCGTTGTACAGGGTGGGGTATAAGCGTGGAATTTAATTTGTATCTCGGTTTCCATTTAAGATAGAAGGACGCATCGTACAGTGTTTGGTAGATTTCAACTACACCCGATTCCACGTTCACCGTGCAGTACAGAGCGCCCATAAGCCGTGTTAACCTTACGGCAGTCTGAGCGATAACAGTCTCAGTTAACGCAACCCGCATGACAATAAACGTGATGTTCGCTGTAATGGTAGTAGCATGTATATTCTCCCGTAAGAACTGTACTGCACGGTGAACGTGGAATCGAGTAAGTTCCTTAATCACAGCTACCTTAAAATTTCCCTTAAATACGAAATATTAAACCGTCTTCAGACTTTTCATCACCACTGCATAATATGTATGAAATTAAAAATTAATTTATTAAAGAAACTAATACAGAAATATAACTCTGCAGGGGTGTACTATTTTCAGGTCAAAATATGAGTGTGGTTATATACTTTCGCCGATAGCTGAAAGTTTGCTATGTTCTCCTATTCAACTTTCGCCTTTGTTGTATGTTCTTTTATTCTTATTTTACTATGGGAGACACCTGCGTGCTCCACACGCCAACCCCCAGTGCGACCTTCTAAAAACATATGTTATGTTTTATCTATATATATATAAATGAATTGCTGTTCGTTAGTCTCGCTAAAACTCGAGAACGGCTGGACCGATTTGGCTATTTTTGGTCTTAAAATGTTTGTAGTAGTTCATAGAAGGTTTATACGTAAAGAAAAGTTTGAAAAGTTTCCCGAAAAGTTTCAAATTTGGAAGAAACTGAACAGCATTTATTGTATGAACTCAAAACCATATCTCACAAAAACAGCTGTTCGTATAAAAAGCTTATGTTTGTTTACATGTATTACCATAGCAACATTACTTAGCAAATTTATAATCACTTTAATACTCTTCAAAACCAAAAGCTTTTTAAGGTTAGATTGAAAAACTATAAACAAACACAAATAAAAATGCTTACAGAATTATAATTCAACTCAAACATTGGTTATTAAATATCTATATAGGCCTACTTAGAGATATGCTGCTTAAAATATTGTTTACATAAAATATATCATAACTATGAAGTTTTTAATACTTTTCAAAACATATTTTCGCTATCAGTAATAATAATAACAAACCAATTATTTGACACCATGCATAACCATAAACATACACGAGTTTAAACATATTTTATTGAAAACTAAACAAACCATATGAATTAAACTAAATGCCATTAAAATATCACATTCGTAGCTTTATTTTGATATATACTGTATATTGTATATTTAAATACTAAACAATATAATATATCTTATACTAATTAGGCCTATACATTTAAAATTACAAACTCTATTTGAACCAGTTTGTTACATCCTAAATTTAACGCGAATGCTACAAAGTGATTCAATTATCTTTTCTACGACACCCAGTTAATTTAAACCCTCGCTAAGAAAGGGTTAAAAGAAATTCGAAATTTTAGGGTGGTTTGGGGAGGGGGTCAAAGTTACTAAAAGTCCCTATAAGAACGAATTGGAATGCAATTTGGTACGTAGCTTCCTCTAAGGCCGTAGGTGCTTTCAACATTGTCAATGAAATTAAGTGAAAGTCAAACTTAGTAAAAACTATAAATTAAAACGATATATTTAAAGCTTTTTCATGTTAGATAGTAGTTTACAGGAATACAATTTTCAGTGCGTTCCTAAATAGCTTAGACTTTTTTTCATGACCACAGTAGGATACGCACAGGTATTCAACGAACTCTTAAAAAGAATTACAATTACGTCAAAAAGACTGAAAATACCAACAACCACGGGCAACGCCGTACGGGTCAGCTAGTTTATAATAAAAGTGTAAGATTAATAATAACCTCAAAACTAAGATGGTAAATAATGTGAAATGTTCAAATCAAATTATTTCTTATATTTTATAACAGCAGTTATAATAATAAAGGTAAAGAACCAGTAAGGCTCAGGTCTACACTTAATCAAAAACCTAACAAGAAAGTTATAAATAATAATAACCTCAAAACTAAGATGGTAAATAATGTTACATGTTCAAAACAAATTAGTTCGTAAATTTTATAATTTGAATAAATAATTCATTTCCTCCCTTATAAAAATCAATATTTACTTCCACAAAGCATTAGTATTAGCAAAGTATTAGTTAGTTTCTTATTATAAACAGCTGTTTTGTATTAAAATGTTTTTATAACCTTCTGAATACTGTAATCATCGTTATTTACATCCACGAAATCAGCTGGATTAGTTTGTTTCTTATTATAAACAGCTGTTTTGTATAGAAATGGTTTTGAAATATTTTCCATGTTAATCTTATAGGGAAACCCCTACCTTTGAGATTAGCTCACGCCATTAAGGTTAAGAATTTTTGACATCTAAAACCTTATTGCAAAACTACGAAATGAGACGAATTTTTTGAAACCTCAAACATTAAAATTGGTCCAGAAATAAGGGAGGAGTTGTGTTTACAAAAAAAAAAAACGGCTTCACGTATTATATATAAAGATATTGTTAATATTTGGCGCGTCATTTTAGAGTATAGTTGCGTTATATTTAAACTAGAACCGTATTTAACATCATAACTTTCAATTTATGATTATCAAACATATTTATTATTATGAAGTTAGGGTACCAGGTGGTCGGCGTGCGAAGCTCGCTCGGGACTCTCTTAGTTGTAATTGTATCTTAAAATAATACAGTGTAATTAATTTCTAAATGGATAATTCTAAATGGAGAAAATATGTAAGTGAAAGTAAATCGTGGTATATTTTAATAAACCTATTAAATTACTTCAGACTAGTAGGCTAATACAAGTGAATTGTTGTTCCTTTGTAAGCGCATAACTTGAGAACGTCTTGGACCAATTTGGCTATTTTTTTTTTAAATGTTTGTAGTAGTCCTAAGTTTTTATATAAAAAAAAATTTGAAAAGTTTCCCGAAAAAGTTTCAAATTTTGAAAAAACTAAACAACCTCTTTTGTATGGACTCAAGACCATAGCGCACAAAAACAGCTGTTCGTATTAAAAGCTTAGCACCACATGTTTGTTTACATTCATTACCATAGCAACTATATTTAGCATTTTATAATCAGTTTATTATTACTCAAAACCAACAGCTATTTTAGGTTAGATTGACCAACTAAAAGCAAACAAAAGCAAAAATCAACTAAAATGCTTACTATATTTTAATTCAATTCAAACATTGGTTGTTACAATCGTATTACAGTACATATAAAACAGCTGATTTGGATAAAAAACTAAACATAATTTTAGGTTAGGCCTACAATGAACCACGTTTATTTGCAACCAATTTGGCTAATTTAGAATCAGTTTTCTTACAATAATTCTTCACAACTATTACTTTTTTTAGATTAGATAAAAGCAAACAAAAGGTTTACTGTATTATCTATAAAGATTTACAAACTATAAATATAAATTTGTGTAGTACATTCTTAAGTGGCATAAAAACCATTTTGCAATCGATTACTTAAGTCAATGTAATGAACTAATAACTACCCTTTAAATTAAATCAAGCAATAGGGAAGCATTGCTGGATCCACAAGTAATTAATAACTATAACCTAAATTAACTCAAACCTCGAAACTTCCAACTTCTGGTTCCATTGAACTTTATAAACACCGAGATTAAAAGAAACTAAAAATACACACGACACTATAAACTAGACACATTAAAACCGACACGAAAGTAAACACCATTAACCTGCACACCCACAACACATGTTCCCTACCCGTTAACGACGAACTAACTACAACTAAACAGCACAGCGCGTGACCTACTTATTGCTTGAACAGCTGATTGTAATCACCGCCGTCTTGATCTATCAACTGTATCTGTACAGGGTGTGCACTAAAGTCATTGTAACTTTTTAATTAGATTAGCTATTAACTTAGGAATTGGTTCGCGCATTTTATACCTGTCGTTTTATAAAAACAAAGACATTATTTCGTACACATTCAAAATGGCTGTGGTTTGAAATATTTAACTTTAAGTGTCTCGAAAAACGTAAATTTTACAGGACAGGATTCTAAATTCTACAAGGAACGAAACAATCAGTTATATAAAGAGAACATTTTTTATCCTGCAGCTCAAAGTAGGATTTTATTTTTGGAACGAGATTCCTTAACGTGGGTTGCGGTAGGAGTTAACAAAAATAGAAAATGTAATGTGTAACGAAAAAAGTGTTATCAATCGGTTGCTATGGCAATGACAAATGTGAAATACGAGTAACGAAATAAGCGTTACCAAATTTAATGCTATGTCAATGTTACATTCAAGAAACATGTGTTTTGGTTCATCAATTTAAAGTAAGAGACGATCGGTTCCGTCTGGTGTGGTTCAGATATTATCGTCAAGAGCTGAAATTTTAGGTTAGGCCTAGAAAGTCATTTTTATTCTAAGCCTAACCTAAAATTATTGTATGTATTTTAACGTTAAGACAGGTAAAATAAATTCAACACACACACACAATAATATTAGGTTAGGCCTAGACCGATGAACCAACATGTTATGTTCATTGAATGTATTTACAATTAATCGGTATTTTAACTGTGTTTACCATCTTAGCTTTGATTTTATAATTAATTGTACACCTTTGTTATAATAACATTAAATGTATGGAAACAGTAAATATTTATACAAAAAACAATCTAATAATAAACGGAAATTGAAAGATTAAAATGATTTGTGTATGTTGCCGTTAGGGCTGGTAAAAGAATTGAAGAAAAGGCGTGATGAACTGCGTTCCTGACGGTGGTCCCACTTCACACACATATACTTTTTTGTTTATGATTAAATCCATATTTAAGATTCTATAATAATTGCAGTGGACTTTACATGTCTTAAGCTTAAGTGATGACGAGAAGATTTGTTTTTATTCTGCACTTCAAAGACCATTGCAGTTTAAAAAAAATACTAATAAATTTTCAAATTAATGATCAAATTTATATTTAAGGTTTTATAACTATTGTAATGAACTTTAATTTTCTTCTCTCTTTAGTGAAAACTCTTTAGGTGTTAAAATCTCAGAAGAAATAGAAACACAAACATTTTTTTTTAAATAGGAAAGTTTTACACATTTTTAATAACTAGTCTTTGTTTTGACAATTTACAAATAGGTGTAAGCGTTCCACGAAATTGAACACCAACTCCCGAAGAGACTCCTAGCTAAGAAAATTGAAAACAGATTATTGTATATTAAGATATTTTCACGGAAATGACGATTGATTGGGACAGTCATTCTTTGAATTTTATTTATTTTCAAGTTCTAAGGTTTCAAAGGGGGTGACCCTGCGTGCTCTGCACGCCAACCCCGTTGGAAACTTCTAAAGACATAATCATGTTATGTTTTCTTTATAATAAAGGTGTAAGATTAATAACAACCCCAAAGCTAAGATGGTAAATAATGTTAAATGTTCAAATCAAATTATTTCGTGTATTTTATAACAGCAGCTATAATAAAAGTTGAAAAAGAACCAGCAAGGCTCAGGTCTACACTTTAATAAAAACCTAACCTAAAAGTTAGAAATATAAATAATTGCTTCGAAGTTTTTAAATCAGTTAGTAATAGAAATATTATAGCAAATAGCTGTTTTATCTGTTATTTTATTCAATTGGTTGCTATGGTAATACATGTAAATACACGTGATTAATCAATATAGGCCTAACCTAAGAATTTTGTTCGACTAAATTTGGGCCTACAAATGTTGAAATAAAAATGTTTTTATCAAAATGAATTATAGCCTATGTTACTCAGGGATAGTGCAGCTTTTTATTAGTAAAACTATATTTTCAATCAGTTCAGTAGTTCTAGAGATTACCCCTTACATACAAACAAACAAATTTTACCTCTTTATAATATTAGTAGAGATTGATATAGATATGACCAGAATGTAATATGGTAAAGCATTATTTCAAACTGGTAAAATATGCCTAGTAAAAAATAAAGAAGGCATATGTTTATAGTATAAGGTGTTTGAATTATGATATAGTATGTACCTATTTTTCGTTGTTTGTGTTTGATATTTCCTAACCCCAAAAAAACTGTTGGTTCTGAAGAATAGCTACCTCATTCTAAATTTTCCAATTTGGTTGATATGGCAATAAATTTCATCGCTTTGAAGAAACGTGTTGATTCAGTATACGCCTAACCTAAAATTATGTTAAACTTATGATCCAAATCCGCTATTTTATTTGTAACTAGGAGAGACCCCTGCGTGCTATGCACGCCAACCCCGTTGGAACCTTCTACACACTTATGTTATGTTTTCTTTATATTAAAGGTGTAGCGTATAATAATAACCTCAAAGCTAAGATGGTAAATAATGTTAAAGGTCCAACTCAAATTATTTCGCATATTTTATAGCAGCAGTTATAATAAATGTTAATAGAAACAGCAAGATATCTACAACTAAACACTAACCTAATATTAAAAGTTAGAAATACAAATAATTTTTTTAAATTTTGAAATCAGCTGTTAATGAAAATATTATATCAAATAGCTGATTAATGTACCAAATAAATATAAACATATTTAATTATTATTTATTATGGCGCTCCCATTACCGTAAAATATTTAGTATAGGCCCTAGTGTGTGATATTTTTACGTTCAACATATGGCATTTTTTATGTAAACCTAACCTAAAAGTTAGAAATACATAATATAATTGTTTCAAAGTTTGAAATCAGCTGTTAATAAAAATATTAAATCAAACAGCTGATTACTATACCAACAGTAAACATATATCATTATTATTTATAATAGCGCTCCCTTTGCTATAAAATAATAATTATAGTTTGTGTTCATATCCTACAGAACGCGCTGTTTTTCCAAAAAATATTTAAAAACACTCATGGATTTAAAATGCAATGTTGTGTAAAAATTTCAAAGCAATCGGTGAAGAACTTTCGGAGATTTTAGAATTTTAACAAACGAACATTTACATTTTTATTTATATGGATATGTAACAACAGATGTTTGAATTATAATACAGTAAGGCTTTTTCGTTTATTTATGTTTGTTTTAATTTTTTCCACATAGCAAAACTGTGGGTTTGAAAAATAATTAACTGATTTTAAAATTTCTAAGTTGGTTGCTATGGTAATGAATGTAAATGAATTCAAAAAAAGTGTGTTGGTTCTGAATAGGCCTCACATATAATTGTGCTGCTAATCTTTTCATTCAAATCAGCTGTTTTAAGCTGTTTCAAACTGAACAAATAGGACTGGTAAAAGATAAAATTGGCATCATTTTAATAGTAAAATATTTTAGTAGAAAAAGCCCTTCCTCTCTAGTTACGGGGATGCAATACACGCCGTAAAATAAAATAGAACATAAAAAAACGAATATGTACACATTCAAGAGAAAGTCATATAGAAAGACAATAAAGAATGTCATTCGTGTCGTACATTTTACGAGCTATAAACAGCACTATTGTATTGCTGGTTTTACTACAGCAATCTCCATATTTCAGTTATTGTTTACTGGAGTCGGTCGCACCATAAACGTTTACGCAATTTCACTTATAGTTTGTGTTGTATAATTAATGGAACCTTGACACGTTCACTGCCACGCAATTTTCGTATTTTCTATCCTAGGAGCAGACCTTTTATTTTTTTATATTTATAGAATAAATGAGTAGAAATTACTTTATTTTTTATTTTTTAACCTTTCTACGTAAATAATCACTATTATTTTAAAGCTGACTGAGAGTTTGAAAAAACTCACATTTACATTTTTATTTATATAGATTACTAGCTGACCCGTACGGAGTTGCCCGTGGTGGTTGGTATTTTCAGTATTTTTAACGTAATTATATTCTTTTTAAGTGTTCAGTCAGTCAGTGGTATTTGGCTTTTATATATTATATAATCTTAAATAATAAAAGCACTATTGTCATAATAATAAAAGATCTGAAATTATGATTTTAGTAACTTTGATCCCCCAAACCCCTCCTAAAAATTCGAAATTTGTCTACCCTTTCTTAGTGAGCACCTATGGCCCTAGAGGAAGTTACATACCGAATTGCATTCCAATCCGTTCGGTAATTTTGGAGAAATCGTGATTTAGTAATTTATACCCCCAAACCCCCTTAAAATTTCCATTTTTTTAAAACTCTTTTTTAGTGAGCACCTATGGCCCTAGAGGAAGCTAAATACCAAATTTCATTCCAATCCGTTCGGTAATTTTTGAGAAATCGTGATTTAGTAATGTTTAAACCCCAAACCAACCTAAAATATCCAATTTTTTAAAACCTTTTTTTAGTGAACACTTATGGCCCTAGAGGAAGCTACATACCAAATTGCATTCCAATCCGTTCGGTGGTTTTGAAGAAATCGTGATTTAATAACTTCGATCCCCCCAAATCCCCCTAAAATTTCTAATTTTTCAAACCCTTTCTTAGTAAGCACCTATGGCCCTAGAGGAAGCTACATACCAGATTTCATTAAAATCCGTTCGGTAGTTTTGAAGAAATCGTTTTTTAATAGCTTTGATCCCCCCAAACACCCCCTAAAATTTTGAATTTTTTCAAAAACTTTCTTAGTATACACCTATTGCCCTAGAGGAAGCTACATACAAATTTCATTCCAATCTGTGCGGTAGTTTTGAAGAATAGCGTTTTCAATAACTTTGATCCCCCAAACCCCTCCTAAAATTTCGTATTTTGTAAACCCTTTTTTAGTGAACACTTATGGCCCTAGAGGAAGCTACATACCAAATTTCATTCCAATCCGTTCGGTAATTTTGGAGAAATCGTGATTTAGTAATTTTTACCCTCCAAACCCCCCTAAAATTTCCAATTTTTTAAAACCCTTTTTTAGTGAACACTTATGGCCCTAGAGGAAGCTACAAACCAAATTTCATTCCAATCCGTTCATTAGTTTTGAAGAAATACTTTTTTAATAACTTTGATCCCCCCAAACCCCCCTAAAATTTCGAATTTTTCAAACCCTTTCTTAGTGAGCACCTATGGCCCTAGAAAATGCTACATACCAAATTTCATTCTAATCCGTTCCGTAGTTTTTGAGAAATCGTGATGAGTGAGTCAGTGAGTGAGTGAGTGGTATTTCGCTTTTATATACATAGATTTCTTTAAACCACAAACAGCAAATAAAGCCCTTTAGAATAAGCCATAAATGTGTCTACTCAAACCGATTCTTTAGAAACAACGCGATTACCCCAAAGTGGACTTTTAGAATAAACAAACTAAGATGGATCCGAAGTTGTCTTTATAAAGATGGGATTCTATTTTCCCGGAGGCACGGTTCGTTGGAGGTAATTGCATTTTGAAGCCACTGTAGAAGTACGATAGTAAGAAACACAAAGAGATTGTTGATGTAATTTTATCTTCTTTAACGAACTTTGTGGATAGAACACAGATAAATATTTTGGCAATTTAGTTCATTTTCTAACCTCAAAGCCCTATCGTATTATTTTTAATATGTTTGGTTTATCAGAAATAAATCAAAAGGTTATTTGTGGCTGTAGGTTATGTAGCGTAAGATATAGCAGCTGAAAACTATTTTTTCGTTTATTTGATCAAATATTATAAACTATAGTTGAAATTTTAACGAACCGAAATCTTAGGTGTGGGTGCACTTGAAGACGAAAATGGAAATTTGTGTGATTGTATACAGGAATAGTAATATATAATTCGACAACGCAGCTGAAACACTTACGTGAGTGGATCGAATTTTCAAAATTAAGTTTATTTGTTTTAACACGTTTACCGCTACGCAAATTTCGTATTTCCTATGCTAGGAGCTGACCTTTTATTTTTACTTTCTCCACCCTATACGTAGTATATGGAGAAAGTATTGTTTTCGTCCAAATTTTCGAATTTGAATTTTTAGTGGAATTATCTGTTTTGGTACTCCCTGGACCCCAAAAATGTTTAGTGGAATTCTCTGTGTTAATGCTCCCTGAACCCAAAAATATTTTTATTGGAATTATTTTGTTTCTGGTGCTCTCTGAGCCCAAAAAAGTGTTTTTTTGAGGATGTCTGTCCGTGTGTCCGTGTGTCTGTGTGTCTGTAAGGATGTTTACAGAGCTGGAGACCATACCAACAGTCCGATTTTGATGAAATTTGGTATGTAGGTGTACTTCTGTAATATCTCCAGGCATTTTTTCATTTTAAAATTTTTTTCATTTTTAAGGGGTTTGCAAAAAATTGCAAAAAAAAACGAGAAACATCTAAATTTCTCAAAAACGGCTATAATGATTTTGATAAAATTTGGATTATTTGTAGCCCTTAATGTAACCTACCATATGCAAAAACAGCATCTTTCTAAAAATTCTCGTTTAGATAATAATGATAATAATAACCGACTTTTGGGGGTTTTTGGCTATAAAGGGGGTTGTTTTTGAAAAAAAAATTTCGTGCATCTATACAGGCCTAATTGACATGTTTGGTGCAAATTTGTTCGAAACCGATCGAATAGTTTAAATAATAATAATATAATATGGATGTGTGTTACATGCATCTAATATTTTCCATGGTAACATTTTCCTACTTTTGCAAATCTAAATAACCACCTCCTATACTACTCTTGGGAAGGTATAAAGTTTCAACTGGGAGAAAGTAAGTGGCAGTTATCTGGTACCATTTATTTATATTTGTAGCCTAAATGAGTAGAAATTACTTTCATTTTTATTGTTGAACCTTTCTAATTAATAATCACTAATATTTTAAAGCGGACGCACATGTGCGTCCATAGCACATAGGCTTAAAATTGGCTTGCAATTCACGCAATGCTCTGAGTATTGAAAAATGTCCCAATACGGGGGTAGGCGTGCGTAGCTCGCAATGCACTGTGCGTCGGCCACTTCTCATAGTGTTCAATATCAAGCTTAGCACTGAACGTGTTAAGGAGTCAAACAACTATTTCAGAAATTTGTCTACTCAAAGAGGCGTTGAATAGCTGCCTCTGTGTACGAAATATATTAGTACAATTTCTTTCCAGCCCTGGATCACGTGCTGCTTCTTTTCGCTCGTAGCGAAAAAACTTGCTGTGCGAGTATGAAAATGGACCTTACGATCTCGTATATAGACCGATTCGTTTTGCTCGCAGCGAGGTTAATAATACAGGGTGCTTTAATGGTGTTTTACGGTTTGATCGATTTTGTGTGAACCAGACGTTCTATAAGGTCGTGTACAAAAAATGTGCTGTATTTACTTCTCTAGATAAAACCCCGAAAAGCTTCAATTCAGTACGAAAAATCTGAACAAATTGTTACGTCCAGTAAAAAAACAAGCTTTCGGTTGTTTGATTTTTTGGCTAACAAACTTTTCCGAGCGACTTAGAAAAAAATCATGTGTACACAATTAGGACCAAATCGAACGTAAAATACGGCCGTTACAGTGCGAACGCATATATATCAAGTTTTTAATGACACCCGAAAACCTGTTCTGGGGACCATGATCGGTGCTCACTTACTACTCCCAACCTTAGGTATCACCATCAGGGTTACTGCAATAGCTCATCTTTCCTATGGTAATTTGCTAATCAAAATTTAGCTAAATGTCTACTGTAAAATTTCACCACGAAAGCTGGTAAAATGAAGGACTACCGTTTCACAGGCGTACAGACATGACGAAGTTATTAACACGTTCACGTGTAACATGTGAGCTTGACACTGGACACTATGAGAAGCGGCCGACGCACAGTGCATTGCACGCCAAGCCCCGTATTGGGAGTATTTTCAGTACACAATGCATTGCGTGCTTCCCACGCCAACCCTCGTTTTGGTAAAATTTTCAATTCACAGAGCATTGCGTGCTTCGCACGCCAATTATAGGCCTACGTGCTATGGACGCACATAACTCTAATTTATTATTGGAGGCTATAATTTAGTGAATTCCTCCTACTTCTAAGTAGAATAAAATGTAGAGTTTTTTTAAACTGTCTCCGGTAATGCAAAGTATATTATTTCTAAACAGCACATTTTATATTCCACGGTTTTAAAACGGACTAAAAACATAATTTCTCCTATCCCCTACAGATTTATAAACCATACATATTTAGGAATAAACAGGACTGTTTCTGAAAATTTGAGATTGTGCATTTTTAACAGCTATGAAAATACTTATGAGGTTAAAACGAGAAAGTGGGACGCTTTAAACAGATAATTGATGAATTAATAGTTCTCCTAAGTCACTAACAATTGATTGCAAATGATATGAACTGTTGTGCGAGTTTTTTCAACGACAGCTACTCCTTAGATTCGGATTCAGCAGCCCAAAAAAAAACACATAACAGATGAATTAAAAATCTAAAATAAAAAAAAAAACTCAATCAAAATCGGTTCATCGCTAAGAGCTACGGTGCCACAGACAGATTCGCACACATAGATACACACATACACACGTTAAACTTATAACACCCATCCTTTTGCGTCGGTAGTTAATTGACCGAACGAAGCGAGGTCTCCGTTTTAGCTCGACCGTTCGGCATTTCGTCTGTTCTATCTGTCTGTCTCACGATTTCGGCCAAACGCCTTGACCGATTGTGATGATTTTTTTGCATGAATTAATCTTCCTTATTATTCCTTGGCCGAACCATGTATATATACGTTTTTTCCATTTTTCATTTTTAACCCCTTAAGTAAAATAAAAATGGAGGCCGCACCGTTTCTCTCAGTGTAATCGTTTTTCCAAAGCCAGTTTGTGGCTTATCCGTAAGTCGAATTTAAAAACTAATAAAATTTTGTAGCAAATTAGATTTTAAACAAAATTGTATTCTTGATTTTTTCTCGTTTCTCTAACGGTAAGCTCACAAAACGGCTGCAAACTTCAAATTTGTTAAAAATCGTCCAAGTTTTTGTATTTTAACCATGTTTTTATACGTTTATTCGAAACCAATTCAACAGTTTTCCATAGCTTTTTTGTAGATAAAGGTTTAAAGAATTCATATATGCCACTAAAAAAAATGATTGAAGTAAAATTAACAAAGTTATTAGCTCAAGAAACAAGTATGTTCACTAACGAAAGGAATAAGTTCAACTTTAGGCCAACATGAAATGTAGTAAACATTTTTTGTAATTTTTTGCATAAATGTAAAAAAGTTTCGTAATTTAGTTCTAAATAGAACTGTATAAAAATATTTATCATTTTCAAATTTCTTATTTTGAAACACCAGTTTTTATGTTCCTACCACAAGACCTCTAACAAAACTAGGCCTATTTTGAATAGTAATTTAGGAATACTATATCCTTTGCCCCAAAATGACATATTATTATAAGAAAGTGTAGGGAATAAACCAAAGAATAGAACGGTATACTTGTAAATTATTATTGCAAAAAGTATTTGATTTAGCTTTACTTGAATTACAAAATGAGATGAAACAAATGAAACCTCATGGCGATAAAGGACATACAAAAAAATTACCGTTGGACAGCGTGGGAAGTGTTGGTTCATGGGTTTATCACGTCGCTTTAACATCGTTTGTTTTCATTATTTCTAATATTGGAATGTGATTAATATGATATGGAACTGTAAATACTTTGTTAAGTTTTAGTTATTCAAGTATGTAAATATTTCATTCTATGTTTTCCCTCAATAACGCGATATTTTTATCTACCTTACGCATTATTAACCTAAATAAAACACAATGCCCCCTAAAAGAAAATCTTTAGCAGTTATAAAAGATCAAGAAAAGAAAAAGAAAAGAGAACTAGAAGAATTGCGGGAATTGCAAAATAATGTTTCACTGGCTAAACCTTCAGTTACTTCCTTACTGGCACACTATTTTTAACCTAAGCTCAAAACCACATTTGTTATATCAACGAGCGAGGTCTACTGTTCACAGAACAACTAGAAAATTAAAATCGGTTCGTCCGTTTGGAAGCTACAGTGCCACAAACAAATATATACAGACACACAGATAAAAGGACACACATATACAGACACCCAGACACAGATTCACAGACACAAAGACTGGCAGATACACAAGTTAAACTTACAACACCTCACTTTTTGCGTCGGGGGTCAATACAATGGAAGAAACCAACCCACGACTTTCCTGGTAAAAAAACACAATTCCACCGGATTAATACTTTAGGTTCAAGTACAAACAATAATAATTCGGAAATCGAATGATAGTTCAAGAAGTTCCTCACAGGGAGCGTTGGTGTAACACGTCCTTTAAGTCTCGCTTCAGTCTGCCGGCAGCGATCGAGAAGTATAATAGGTGCTGCGTGTAGTGGTAATATTATCGTATGAAAACAAATGCACTGTTTAAAAAAAAATGTTGTTTGTAAATAAAAATGTTGTGATTTTTTTTACAGTTCCAGTATACTGCCCGGATTATTTTTGGTGAGAATTTACTTTCGTAATACTTGTAAGTGAACACTCTAATATTTTTAAATGATAATATAAGTATGCAAATAAAATGATTTAATCTAAAGAACAATAGTTTCCTAATGTTTTATACGTATTTAAAATTTTAAAGGTTAAGGTTTTGTTTAACGGTTTTGAATTTATTGGTACATATTGATTATTTTTTTTAAGCTCGGTCTTTACATTGATGAGTACTGAGGTAAATTTCAACTCAATCGGTTGCACCTTTGTAGAGATGTACATTTTATAAACGCAACTAGATAGTCTGATAGCTGATAAAATAAACGGTACCAGAAACTGGCACATACTTTATCACAAACGTATTTGAATTATTAAACAGATTCACTGTGACGGTTGTTATAAAGACAACTTACTTTTTGGCCAAAAAGCTTTAAAAAAATCAGTTATTATTTTACAAACAAAATCTGCTCTAAAGATTTTGATAAAATCTGGCTTATTTATAGCTCTTAATGTACCCTACCATATGCAAAAAACAGCACCTTTCTTAAAACTCTCGTTTAGCTAATAATGATTTTTGGGGGTTTTTGGCCGAAAATGGGATTGTTTTTCAAAAATGTTCAAAACCGTTTTTCGTGCGTCTATACAGGCCTAATTGACATGTTTGGTGCAAATTTGTTTGAAATCGATTGAATAGTTTCATAGTTCTAGGAAATAATAATATATCTATATATATAAAACCAAATACCACTCACTCATAACGATTTCTCAAAAACTAATGAACGGATTGGAATGAAATTTGGTATGTAGCTTCCTCTAGGGCCATAGGTGCTCACTAAGAAAGGGTATGAAAAATTCGAAATTTTAGTAGGGGTTTGGGGGGATCAAAGTTACTAAAATCATAATTTCAGATCTTTTATTATTATGACAATAGTGCTTTTATTATTTAAGATCTATATATATATATAAAAGCCAAATACCACTCACTGACTGAACACTTAAACAGAATACAATTACGTTAAACAGACTGAAAATACCAACCACCACGGGCAACGTCGAACGGGTCAGCTAGTTTATTATAAATATTAGTTACTCTCCTACTTTAATGTATCCCCTCTCCTACTTTAATACAATTATGCAGTCACGGTGAATCTGTTTAATAATTTAAAACCACAGGGTGTCCCACGAGGAAAAGTAAAGATTTTAGGAGGCGGTTCTACTAATAAAAACAAGAAAAGTCTTAGTAAACATAGATCGGGAAATGCTTGGTTTTCAAACTATCCTCCATTTAGTTTTTTCTTACAAAACACCCTAATTCTTTTTTTTGGAATTAGAAAAGATATTGACCTCAAATTTTGTGTTCATATTTGTTAAGTAACCTTTTACCCTTGTACAAAAAAAAAAGATTTTTTTTCCATTTAAAAAATGGCGGCCATTTAAAATGTGTAATGTCAGATATCTCTAAAAGCGCAAACTTTACAAAACAATTTGAGGAAACAAAAACAGCAACTTTTTTTTAATAACAAACAAAACTGTTTTTTTTTTGTAGCTCAACAGATAACCGAGTTATCGTTTAAGTACTCATAATCTAGAGGGCTCCGCCTCCTGCTCGCTTCGCTCGCCAAGCCCCGCGGTGACTCGCGTAGAAGCAAATGCAAACAGGTTGTTTTATGTAAATAGGAAATACTATTTATTTTAAACTAGGATGTAACATAGTGGTTTCTTACGGATAAATTCCTTAATTTATTGAGGGTTTATTCTCTAACTTTAAGGAAAGTATAACAATCAACATTTTTTACATAGGTTGTTACTACATTTTCACCCCTTAGAAGCACGCAACAAAATTTCAATATATGATACTTTTTTTATGTACACTGTAAGACATAAATGTAAAAATTTTCAGCTCACCAACTTTATTGAAAATATAACAATAATTTTGTATTGTTTTAGGTATTGTTATCACATTTTAACCCCTTTGCAGCACGCGATAAAATTTCAATCTATAATATTTTGTTTATGTACGTTGTAAGAAATAAACGTACAAAATTATTTTCAGCTCTTTAGCTTTAAGGAAAGTATAGCAATTAATATTTCTAGTTTTACGGGTTGTTTCAACACTTAAATCAAAATTAATTCTAGCCTACACGCGGATAGTGTAGCTTTTTATTAGTAAAACTATTTTTTCAATAGGTTCAGTAATTCCAGAGATTACCCCCTACATAAGAACAAATAAACAAATGTTATCTCTTTATAATATTAGTATAGGTAACAATACAGAAACAACAGTAGGGCCTAATAGTACAGAACAAAAATGATTTTTTAAGTTTTTAGACTATAACTCGATTATCAGTTGAGATATACGGGGAAATAAAACAAGTTTAGTTTTTTATTAAAAAGTTAGCTTTTTTCTTTCTAAAATTTGTTTGTTAAGTTAGAGGTTTTAGAGATATTCGACATTAAAATTTTTAAATGGCCGCCATTTTTAAAGTATACAAAGAAACGTTCTGTTTTTTTGTGCAAAGGTAAAAGTTAACGTAACAAATATGTACACTCAATTGCAGGTCAATATCTTTTCTATTTCCAAAGATATTAAGTTTTTAGTAAAACACAAAAACAAAATGGAGGATAGTTCGAAAACCAAGCATTTCAGGACCTACTTTTATTTTGTTATTTATTTTCACTTATAGATAGCCTAGTTAAGTTTGGGACAATATTATCAGACACCCTGTGTACAGTATTGCGCACATAGCTGCAACATTTTTTCATAAATTACTTCCAGACTGGTGCATACAATATGAAAAATGAAAATATCGGTCTAGTTCAGTTCTAAGAAAACTCGAAACAAAAAGGTAGAAATGGGAAGGGGTTTTTGGAACGAAGTTCCTTAACGCGGGTTGCGGTAGGAGTTATAAAATAGAAAATGTAATGCGTAACGAAAGTATTACTAATTGTTTGCTATGGCAATGACAAATATAAAATACGAGTAACGAAAAACCCTTTCTCAAATTGGTTGCTATGCCAATGAATGTAAATGCATTTAAGAAACATGAGTTTTGGTTCATCAGTTTAAATTAAGACACGATCGGCTCCGTCCGGCGTAGTTCAGATATCATCGTCAAGCGCTGAAATTTTCAGTTAGGACTGGAAAGTAATTTTAAGACTAGGCCTGACCTAAAATTATTTATGTTACATGTACAAAATACGCACAATAGTTTTAGGTTAGGCATAGATGGACGAACCAACATTTTATGTTTTTTGAATGTATTTACAATGAGTGGACATTTAATTGTGTTTACCATCTTAGCTTTGATGTTATAATAAAATTAATTCTACACCTTTATTATAATAGCATTAAACGTACGGAAACATTAAATATTTGTATAAAAACAATCTAATAATAAACGGCTATTGAAAGATTAAAATTATGTATGTATGTTGCTGTTAAGGCTCGTAAATGAAATGTAGAAAAGGCGTGATGAACTTCGTTATTGACGGGGGTCCCACGACCTTACACATTTACTTTTTGGAAAAAAATATAATTTCTATAACGTTCAATTTCGTCAATTTTTGGAATACCAATATCAAATTTGTTTTACAAGTTGAATACACCCGTATAAATATTCTTAGTAAGTATGAATGATTTTGTTGTTGTTATTTTTTTAAACGAGGCGCTTGAAAATAATCTTCTGTTTTACCTATCTCGATTTAACTAGAACACTTTTGGATTCAACGACTCCATTTTCGACATTTTTGAACATATCGATTTAAAAATTGGTACAGAAGTTACAAACACAATTGTATTTGCTATACTTATTTAAAATACTATATTTAAAAAAATGATTAATCTGCAGCTGATCAACTCAAGCGTTTTGATGAAAAATCTAAAAAGGTCTAAAATTATACTTTTTTAATTTACTTGTGCTTTTAAAAGTAAATAATAAAAAAGGTTTATACTGCTTGAACTTGTTTGAATCTATATATTTAAATTGTAAAAAAACTTTCAGGTTGATATTTTGAAAATTTTCTAAACTGGAGCCGATTAAAATTAGTTCGTGGGTCCGGTACTAATAAAATCGTGAAACCCATTGATAAGTCAAGTGGCTCTAGATCGCGTCATTTTCAAGATAACAAGCTGAGACTTAGCATAAATGTTTAAAATATATATTTTAACACCTATGTCAAGTTTCAATTGGATATATTAAAATTCGGCCAATTTAGAATGACCCAACGCTTCATATATGAATGAGATTTCAACTTATAATGATTTCCCCTGCTGCAAAATACAAACCTGCACTATCGAATTTTTTCCAGACAAATCATTGCTCGGAGGAAATAAATACACATGCCCTTTTTTATTGAAAAATACCTCCCCTACACGGTGGTATTTTTAATTTTCTCTATCTTTACCCCAGCTCGAAATATTAAGGATAATCGAAAAAAAAATGATAATCGATTTTTTTTCGGCTTTGGGAAATCGATAGACCCAGATAGAAATCGGTAAACTTTTTTTATGTTAATCTTCATACTTTAAGGTACTTATAAAAAAAATCTGCCGTATTGCAAATTACTGGTAGCTGTAACCTACACCGACTGGGCTAACTCCCTTAATATACAGGGAGATTCAGAACTATGCGACAATGTTTTAGTAGCTCATTCTATAGCTAAAAATAAGAACAAAAGTTCATGTAAACATAGGCCTGAAAACGCTTTGTTTCCAAATAGTCGAAATTTTGTTTGTATTATAAAATAATTCAAATCTAGTAAATGGGTTTTCTGATTGAGTTCAAACTTCGCGTGAAGTTTAACCTAACAGTTTACTTCAAGAAAAATAAGCGACTATATCCAATGATGCGTTTTAAAATGGCGACCGTTTGACAATTTCAAACCTAAATTACAAAAAAAATCGGATATCTGGAAAACGAAGCGTTTTATCAAAGCTTTTTCTTATTTTTAGCTATAGAATGAGCTTCCGAGACATTGCCGCATAGTTTTGAATCGCCCTGTATTATGAAAATTTAAAGTTTTGTTTCTTTCCGCTCATCTGTACTGTTGGTGCCTTACGTTGTACTTCCTTAAAACACACAAGACGAACGTCGAAACAAAATATTTTTATTTTAATAAAGCGCTGAAAATGTATTTCTCTTACCCTACTTTAATCCATAATTTAACAATACATACACAAATATACACCCATGTACAAGGAAAATAGCAAATATTTTACATTATCTCCACGTAAAAATTTCTGTGAAATAACAAGCTGCTCTACACGTCAAATGCAACGCCTGGGGCAATTGGAAACGTTGACATATTTAAACATACGTGTTGTTGTTTACAATGATTATAAAAAAACATAGTTTCTGTCGTACATCCTATATAAACATGGACTACCGCGAGGCAAGGCCGTAGCCAGGGGTTGGGGTTAGGGGGTCAATCCCCCTCCTCGAAATCCCAAAATTTAGAAGTAAAAGTTAATACTAGGTTTAAAAAGTGCAAGTTAAATTATAAAATAGACAACACAACATAGGATCCAGCAACATATTTTACATCATTGTGCATTGCATGCGTACTGATATTTAGATTTGCTAGATTAAACTACAACGTACAATACACATGGATGCAGTAGGTTACAGCCTTACTCTCTTGTGAACTTGATCTGATCTATTAAATAGAAAACTTTGAAAGTTTAAAAAAAATACTTTACACTAACAAAACAAAAAATCATTAATCATCCTTACACCCTATAATCTTTTACATGGGTAACTATACTAAAATTTTTAAAATAAGCACAGAAATTGGTGTTTAACACGTTCACTGCTACGAAAATTTCCTATTTCCTATGCTAGGAGCTGACCTTTTATTTTTTTATATTTATAGCCTAAATGAGTAGAAATTACTTTATTTTTTATTTTTTTGAACCTTTCTACGTAATAATCACTAATATTTTAAATTCCATAGCACATAGCCTTAAAATTGGCGTGCGAAGCACGCAATGCACTTTGTATTGAAAATAGGCCTACTTCCAAAACGGGGGTTAGCGTGCGAATGATATTTAAATGTGTCCTTGTGTTTAGATGCAGTAATGTCCAGAAAAATTAGCAATCAGCTGTTTAGGAAAATATTTGAGCAAACAGCTGATTGTTGTACCAACACTAAACATATTTAATAATCATTTATTATGGCGCCCCCTTTTCCGTACAATATTTAGTATAGTTTGTGTTGTTTTTACGTCCAACAGATGGCGCTCTTTACAAAAACCTAACCTAAAAGTTTGAAATACAAATAATTGTTTCAAAGTTTGAAATCATGTGTTAATGGAAATACTATAGCAAAGAGCTGATTACTGTTTATTATTATAGTCAATAAACATATTTAATAGCACTCACATTTTTGTTAAATATTTAGTATAATTTTTGTTGTTTTTATGTTCAATAGATGCTGGTGTTTAAAAAAAAAGTGTATAGAAACCAGCTGGTATTCAAATGTAATGTTGTGTAAAAATTTCGAAGTAATCGTTGAAGAAGTGAGATTTGAACAAACCAACATTTACATTATTGTATTTATATAGATTACTTTGACATGAATGGATATGCACAAAAAATGTTCCGATTTAGAACACCTGATTTGGTATCATTCTCGGTTTACGTTGCTGTTGGGGCTTTTTTGATTTCCCAAAACTCCACAAAAGTTGAAAAACTCCACAAAACTATCCCAAGTAAGACGTCGTTTTAGAGGATATTATTATCATTGTTTGGTAAATTTTTAAACGTTTAGAGTAGCCATTTTGTAACGGGACCAAGTTAGTTAAAACATTTAAAAACAAAATTTACTTTTCAAAAATTATGTTAACGTTTGACAACCATTTCGTAAGGCACTAGAATTTGGAAACAATAAATTTCTTATATTCTGTAGACGCGGAGTATAGGAGATCCGGTTGAAACATGGCGTCAACTTGAATGCAACACAGGTGGACTGTAACACCCTCTATGGGTACAAATTGTAAACAATATTCAGCTTGGCGACGGAAATAATCGAATTTCCACGATTGTCTATACCAGTAATCTAATTCTGCACACACTTACCTATGTTTGAGGACCTACTAATTGCAATATAGTGTTGCTATTACAAATAGGGTATGCAATACCAAAACCAAACAGTCCCGTAAGGTCCTAAGTTCAATATAACTTTCAAGATAATCTTTATGTAATTTGCAGGAAATCGTTCATGAACATCTATATTATAATTCGTATAATGCTCTGTGTATTGAAATCTGTCCCAACGGGCGGGTTGGCGAAGCACGCAATGCACTTTGTTTTGAATATACTCCCAACACGGGGGCTGGCGTGTGAAGCACGCAATGCATTGTGTATTGAAAATACTCCCAAAATGGGGGTTGGGGTGCGAAGCACGCAATGCACTTTGTTTTGAATATACTAACAATACGGAGGTTGGCGTGTGAAGCACGTAATGCATTGTGTATTGAAAATACTCCCAATATGGGGGTAGGCGTGCGAAGCACGCATTCATTGTGTATTTAAAATATTCCCAATACTGCAGTTGTGTG
The DNA here is from genome assembly GCA_018207615.1 of Philaenus spumarius. Classification (NCBI taxonomy): domain Eukaryota; kingdom Metazoa; phylum Arthropoda; class Insecta; order Hemiptera; family Aphrophoridae; genus Philaenus; species Philaenus spumarius. The sequence continues at coordinate 274,474 of JAGFPH010001168.1, forward strand.
AACTGTAAGTTATACATTTTTATTAAAGACTAGAGGAAACGCTTGCGTGCTCTGCACGCCAACCCCGTTGGATCCATCTAATCATGTTATGTTTTCTTTATAATAATGGTTTATTATTAATAATAACCCCAAAGCTAAGATGGTAAATAATGTCAAAGTCCAAATGTAACTATTTCATATAGTTTATAACAGCAGTTATAATGAAAGTTAATAGAACCAGCAAGGCTCTCGTCTACGCTTAAACACAAACCTAACCTAAAAAGTTAGAAATACAAGTAATTGTTTAAAACTTTTAAATCAGCTGTTAATGAAAATATTATATCAAATAGATGATTATTGTACCAACTATAAACATATTTAATTATTATTTATTATGGAAGTTGGAATTCTCATAAACATGAACAATAAAGTTGATAAAAATCTGGAACGGAAAATAAATAATGTTTTCAATAGTTTAGTTCTTCTAGACGAACGTGCTTCAATAACAAAACGTTATTTTATTTTCTCGTTTCGTTTTTATTCAATTCAAATCTATTTCCTCACATTTTATTATTAATACCCAAGAAAAGGAGGAAAAAAGTGGTTTTAAAACACAAAACACAATAAGAGCTGACTAGTATTGATTTCTTTTCATGTGACTACTGCTATTAAAATACCTTTATTACAATATATTATAAAATATTTGTGTGTATAAGGAGGCGGTGGTCTCTAGTACAACGATAAATATTTTAAAACATTGTCACCAGTAAATGTATAAATACTGTAACATTTATACAGTTTTACTAGGGGAGAACACAGCCTGCTCCGCGCGCCAATTCCGTTGGAACATTCTACGCGCATATTTTGTTTTCTTTATAATAAAGTTTAATCTTATAATAATAACCTCAAAGCTAATATGGTATGTTAAAGATCCAAACCTATTTTTATTATTTCATACATTTTATAACAGCAGTTATAATAAAGGTTAATAGAACCAGTAATGCTCATGTCTACACTTAAACAAAAACCTAACCTAAAAAGTTAGAAATACAAATAATTGTTTAAAATTTTGAAATCACCTATTAATGAGAATATTATATAAAATAGATGATTAATGTACCAACCATAAACATATTTAATTATTATTTATTATTACGCTCCCATTGCTGTAAAATATTTACTATAGTGTGTGATATTTTTACATTCAACAGATGGCATTGTTTTATGTAAACCTAACCTAAAAACTAGAAATACTTATAATTATTTCAAAGTTTGCTCTAAACCTATTAGTTAGTTATAAACCTATTTTTTCCAATCGGTTCAGTAGTTTCAGGATGACCCCCTACATACAAACAAACAAATTTTACCTTTGTATAATATTAGTATCGATATGACGAAAATGTGATTCGGTAAAGCAGTATTTCAAACTTCAAATATGCCTGGTAAAAAATAAAGATGGCATAATTTTTATAGTAAAAGGTGTTTAAATTACGATATATAGTATGCATTTTTCGTTGTTTGTCTTTGCTATTTCCTAACCTAAAAAAACCGTTGGTTGTAAAGAATAGTTACCTCTTTCTAAATTTTCCAATTTGGTTGATATGGCAATCAATTTAATCGCTTTAAATAAACGTGTTGGTACAGTGTACGCCTAACCTAAAATTATGTTCAGCTATGATCCAAATAATATATTATATTTGTAACTAGGGGAGACCCAGCGTGCTCTGCGCGACAACCCCGTTGGAACCTTCTGCACGCATATGCTATGTTTTCTTTATAATAAAGGTGTAAGTTATAATAATAGCCTCAAAGCGGAAATGGTAAATAATGTTAAAGTCGAAATCAAATTATTTCGTACATTTATTAACAGCAGTAATAATAAAGGTTAATAGAACCAGCAAGGTATCTACAATTAAACACAAACCTAACCTTAAAAGGTAGAAATACAAATAATTGTTTAGCATTTTGAAATCAGCTGTTAATGAAAATATTAGAGGAAACACCTGATTACTATACCAATACTAAACATATTTAATTATTATTTATTATGGCTCTCCCATTTTCGTAAAATTTTAAGTAGGGCCTATAGTGTGTGTTATTTTTACGTTCAACAGATTATAGCATTGTTTACAAAAACCTAACCTAAAAGTTAGAAATACAAATAATTGTTTCAAATTTTGAAATCAGCTCTTAATGGATATATTAGAACAAACAGCTGATTAGTATACCAACACTAAACATATTTCATTTTTATATCTTATTTCGCTACCATTACCGTAAAATAATTGGTATGTTTTTTGTTATTGTTACATCCAATAGAGGGCGCTATATTTCAAAAAGTATATACAAACAACGCGGATTCGAATGCAATGTTGGGGCAAAATTTCAAAGCAATCGGTGAAGAACTTTCGGAGGTTTTAGATTTTGAACAATTACATTTTTATTTATATACAGTTATTTGCTTGCAAACATAACGAAAAACATGATTTTCAGTCGAGACACTTCATAGCAGTAAAACATCGGACCATAATTCATTAAAATTTATAATTTGAATGTTATTAAGGTTATATTGTCAAAGACTAGAATATATACGTATAATCACAGATTTCGCCAAGGCTACAAAGTTATTTGCCATCTTTTTCAAATTATATAACGTTTAAATAAAAAGAGCCACGATGGCCGTGATTGTTAAAGCGTGAAAGCTTTATCAATCGTCATGGCAACCATCAATGGAAAAGTTCCGGGTTCAATTCCCATTGACCCCGAATAATTTTCTAAATGTTTTTTAACAGACATCATTGGGATTCCACGTAAAACTGTAGGTCCCGTCTTCATTAGCCTTAAAGTGCAAAACAGCAGGACGTTAAAAAATAATAATAATAAAACACACACATTTATGGGTAAAGAAAATAAAATACATTTTTTTAAACCAAAAAAAATAGCGATGTGAAAATTTTCTTATGGCAACGTGAGTGTAAACATAATGTATTGTTTTTTGTATTGTGTATTTTGTATAAATTTTACGTTCTCACTATACTATAGTATAGAGAAAGTATAGTGATCGCAGAAAAAATCGATGGTGAGATGTTTGTGGACTCGGGCCCCCTGAGTCCAAAAAAGTGGTTTTTACAAAATGTTTGTCTGTATATGTCTGTGCGTAGGCCGCTTCTCATAGTGTTGAGTGTCAAGCTCACATGTGCGTCCTTAGCAGTAAACGTGTTAATAATTTAAATATGTTTGCGAGAAAGACTGTACAAAGCTAGAGGCTTTTGTGCATCTATACAGGTCTAATTGACAAGTTTGACAAGTTTGGTGCAAATTTGTTCTAAATCGATTGAATAGTTTTCCCTCTAGCTTTGTGTACACAAACATATTCTCTCAGTCTTTCTCACAAACATATTTAAATTATTAACACGTTCACAGCCAAGGTCGCACATGTGAGCTTGACACTGAACACTATGAGAAGCGGCCTACGCACAGACATACAGAAATAAATTTTGTAAAAACCACCAATAATAATAATAATATCTGATTTTTGGAAGTGTTCGGCCGAAAAGGGGGTTGTTTTTCAAAATTTGTCAAAACCTTTTTTCGTGCGCCTATATAGGCCAAATTGACATGTTTTGTACAAATTTGTTCGAAATCGATTGAATAGTTTCTCTTTAGCTAATAATAATATTTTTATTACTTACTCTCCTACTTTAATGTAGGCCTACTATCCCCTCTCCTACTTTAATACAATTATGAAGTCGCAGTTGGGGGAGACATACGGGAGTTGGCGTGCGAAACACGCAATGCATTTTGTATTGAAAATACTCCCAAAATGGGGGTTGGCGTGCGAAGCACGCAATGCATTGTATATTGTAAATACTCCTAGTATTTAATTTATTTATTACAAAAGGGTTAAATGTTTAATACAATTAGACCTCGTAGGAGGCCCATCCAGGGCTCATGTTTTTTGTCGAGACTTATATTTTAAGTGTATGTTTACGGTAAATCAAATTTTGATTATTTTAACCCTCAAAATGGCGTCTAAAAAATATGACTTTTTAAGTTAGGTTTTTACTTTCTCACTATACTATAGTATAGAGAAAGTATAGTGATCGCAAAAAAACCGATGTTGAGATTTTTGTGGAAATATCCGTTTTATCATCCCTGACTCCAAAAAAGTGGGTTTTACAAAATGTCTGCTATATGTATGTCTGTATGTATACAAAGCTAGAGCAAAAACTATTCTATATATTTCAAATAAATTTGCACCAGACGTGTCAAATAAGCCTGTATAGATATGCACGAAAACCCGTTTTAAAATTTTTTGAAACACAATCCCCTTTTTGGCCAAAAAACCCTAAAAATCAGTTATAATTTTTTTAGAAAAAACTGCTCTAACGATTTTGATAAAATTTTGCTTATTTGTACCCTTTTATACCCTATCATATGCAAAAAACAGCATCTTTCTAAAAAATCTCGTTTAGCTAATAATAATAATAATAACTGTTTTTTAGGGTTTTTTTTTTTGGGCATAAAGAGTTTTTTTTTTAAATTTTCAACCTTTTTTTGTGCATCTATATAAATCTAATTGACGTGTTTCGTGCAAATTTGTTCGAAATCGATCGAATAATTTTCTCTCTAGATAATAATTATAATATTTATTAGTTAATCACCTACTTTAATAAATCACCTCTCCTACCCCCACCTACAATTATGAAGTCACAGTGAATCTGTTTAATAATTTAAATATGTTTGTGAGAAAGTATGTGCCAATTCCTGGTACCGTTTATTTCGAAATATCTTTGCAAAAAATGGAAATATTGGAATGCCACTTTGAAATTCCAATAGCTGGCATTTTTACACTTTTTTTTTTAAGGTTGCACTAGCTCAAGTAGGAGCCGAGATATTTTTTTATTCATAATTTGTTTATTTATAAACATTAAGAGTCGTTATTGTCGTCAGTGCTAGTTCAATACTTTTTATATTACCATTGAGTTTGGTGGAAAATTATTAAGTTATTTGTGCAATAAATGATTTCAAAGAGACTGCAGTTGCTGAACGGTGTAATAGTTATTACTGCTAAGCGCCCAGAAAATTGATGCCGATGAAACATTTTTTGTTTCTCCGTTATTTATAGACCGATTTAGATGTTTTTTTTAAAATCTGTGTTAAAACTTAACAACAGTAAATTTTATGTTTTCTTAGCGTATAGACCCTATTGATAAAACCGTATTTAAATACAAAATTAAGATATAATTTTTAATTATTTAAAGAAAACCGATTTTTCCATTTTTTTCCATATTTAACAACTATTTCAAAAATGTCCTAGATGTTCAAAAGTGAATCTGGAAAAATGCCATTTACTTTATGCATAAATACATCGATTTTTCCACGCGGCATTCTGAAACGAATTACAATATGCGTTTCCTCTGGATTCTACTGCACTAATTAAATCTAAAGATAACACGTCCATTGCTACGCACATTTCGTATTTCCCATGCTAGGAGGTGATCTTTTATTTTATAAGTCGCAATGTACTTTGTTCTGAATATACTCTTAATACGGGGGTTGACGTGCGAAACACGCAACGCATTGTGTATTGAAAATACTCCCAATACGGGGGGGTAAACTGTTAAAAGGATTTAAATTCAAATCCCGGCTACGGCCTTTTTTCAAATTTAAAAGTTTTCCTGTCTACGGCCTTCGGGGAGGGGGGGGGGGTTAGGTCAGGACCGGGGTTTTGAATTTAAACCCTTTTAACACGTTCACTGCTAAGGACGCACACGTGAGCTTGACACTGAACACTATGAGAAGCGGCCGACGCACAGTGTATTGCGCGTTAACCCCCGTAGTGGGAGTATTTTCAATAAACAATGCATTGCGTGCTTCGCACCCCAACCCCCCGTATCGGGAGTATTTTCAATACACAGAGCTTGCACTTTTTAAACCTAGTATTACATTTTATTCCTAGATTTAATAATTTTCGGGGGGGGGGGGGGTTGAGCCCCTAAAACCCCCCTCTCCCCGACTACGGCCTATATACAATGCATCCATATTGATTCACTCCCCAGCCGTGCAGGGAAACCTAAGATTCTGTCTCTATACTTAATCAAGCTAATCACATCAGGGAGGTTGCATTCTACAATACGGGGTAATTTAATTACCAAGCGTTGGTAAACGTGTATGCCAGTGAATTTATCCTTTACGTGTCACATGAAACCCCTTTGGAATAATATAACTTGATCCGCTTTAGGAATGTTTACGTTTAGTTATCTCAATAATTGCAACAATGGGGTTAATAAAGAGTCTCTGGTGGCCCTTAGTTCGTCTTTTTAAAACTATTATTTTTACTAGATTTTCTTGCTCAAAGGTTTTGAACGTTCATTTCGAGCAAAATTGTAAACATTCATTTAAAGTATTATATAGATCACATTTTTGTGATGAATTTGTTAAGCTAATGCTATTGTGTTCTCTCTCTTTTTATATATTAACACCATACTGTATACCCTATACATGCACTATACATGCATAAATCAAGGCGCAAGGCGCCATTAACAGTTCCGACCTAACGAACGCTATATGTTTATTTACCAACCCATTCGCGTTATATTTATCCCACTCATAACTTCGATCCCTTTATCATCTACACTAATATTATAAGGAGGTAAAATTTTTTTTTTTGTATGTATGGGGTAATCCCTGGAACTACTGAACCGATTGAAAAAATATTATTACTAAAAAAAGATACACTTTCCCCGAGTGTACATAGGCTATATTTCATTTTGATAAACCTATTGTTTCGTTCAATATTTGTAAACTTAGTGGAAAAAAACTTAGGTTATGCCTGGACTGATGAGCCAACATATGTATTTACATTTTTGCAATACCAAAAAATTGAATAAAAAAACAGAAAGATAGCGGTTTGTTCCAATATTTCCATTAACACAATTAATTAATTAATAAACACAATATTTACATTTCACAATTTACTCATTTTATTTTCAAGATTGTTTAGAGAATAGGGTCACTTTAATCAGAGAGTTTAAAATGGAGTAGCCATCCCTATAATATAAAATTAAATTGCACTAACTTCCTATAAGTTATAAAACTAAAATTATTTAATATTTTTAGTACAAAAAACCATTTGCAATTCAATTACTAAGTCAAAAGGACGAAATGGGATCGCAATCCTTAGAATTAAATAATCATTTTTATTAGCATGTTTGTGGTACCAAGTCACAATTATAATTAATAATAATAATATTACCTTGTTAGGTCCGTCACGTGACTTCTAGTCGTGTATTCCTTACGACATGTTTCGGAGCCGAAACTCCATTATCAAGTTATATTCACTCCGAAGAGATCGTTTTGATAATGGAGTTTCGGCTCCGAAACATGTCGTAAGTAATACACGACTAGAAGTCACGTGACGGACCTAACAAGGTAATATAATTATTATTAATCATTTTTACTCTCACGTTTTCTTT
>JAGFPH010001168.1:305847-321289 GCA_018207615.1 Philaenus spumarius
TTAAAATAACAGACGGCATTGATTACGAAAACCTAACCTAAAAGTTAGAAATACAAATTAATAGTTGTTTCAAAATTTGAAATCATCTGTTAATGGAAGTAATAGAGCAAACATCTGATTTCAATACAAATACTAAACAACTAAACATATTGAATCATTATTATTTATGGCGCTTCCATTGACTTAAAATAACAGACGGCATTGATTACGAAAACCTAACCTAAAAGTTAGAAATGCAAATTAATAATTGTTTCAATATTTGAAATCATCTGTTAAAGGAAATTTTAAAGCAAACAGCTGATTACGGTAACAACAATAAACATATTTAATTAATATTTAGTACGGTGCTCCCATTTAGTATAGTGTGTGTTGTTTTTAATTTCCAATAAATGGCGCTGTTTAAAAAAAACGTATATAAAAAACACTCTTGTATTCGAATGCAACTTTATGTCAAAATTTCAACAATTGGTGAGGAACTTTCGGAGATTTAAAGATTTTGAACAAACGAACATTTACATTATTATTTATACGTTATTATAATTATTATAAATTTTTATTCTACGTTTTTAATTCCTAGATTACGTTTTAAATGACACCCCAAAACGAGTTCTGAGGACCATGATTGGTGCTCACTGACTACCTTAGGTCTCGCGATAAGAGTCACTGCAATAGCTCATCTTTTCTGTGGAAATTCTCCAATAATTACGACTCGAAAAGCGTTTAGAAGTTTAAATTAACAAACTTAACTAATACAAGTTTAATAAACAAACCGAACCGTTCTTCTTCCACCTACTGCACTCTAGTGAGTAATTTGCAAACTAATAATTTAGTAGTTATTTGTTTGATGTTTACAGTATTTTGTGAAATAAATGGAAATAGGTTAAATTGGAACTGAAGCATGAAGCTTACTTTCGTTAGTGCATTATGAGAAGATTACTAATTACACGCGATTACATTATTCAACAGTTTTACCTTGCTAATGTTATCGTTTAGATAGTATACAATGAAAAAAAAATGTATTTAACGTTCCTTATACTGGAAATAAACTACCTATAAAAGTGCTTGTTTGACAAGCGCGTCAAGGGTTCCGTACTAGGCCTATACGTACCAGAAAGTTTCACCAAAACTCTATGAATAACATGAACGCGACAACACGCCATAACTTCAATTATGTGTGTTTGCGTATTGAAAATACTCCCAATACGGGGGATGGTGTGCGGAGCACGCAATGCATTGTATATTGGAAATACTCCTAATACTGGGGTAAGCGTGCTAAGCACGCAATTCATTGTGTATTGAAAAATCTCTCAATATGGGGGTTGGCGTGCGAAGCACGCAATGCACTGCGTATTGAAAATACTATCAATACGGGGGTTGGGTGGGAAGCACGAAATGCACTTTGTATAGAAAATACTCCCAATATGGGGGTTGGCGTGCTAAGCACGCAATTCATTGTGTATTGCAAATACTCCCAATACGGGGGTTGGCGTGAAGCACGCAATTCATTGTGTATTGAAAAATCTCTCAATATCTGGGTTGGCGTGCGAAGCACGCAATGCATTGTAATTGAAAGTACTCCCAATATGTGGGTTGGCGTGCGAAGCACGCAATGCATTTTGTTTTGAAAATACTCCAAATATGGGGGTTGGCGTGCGAAGCACGCAATTCATTGTGTGTTGAAAAATCTCAACACGGGGGTTGGCGTGCGAAGAACGCAATGCACTGCATATTGAAAATACTCCCAATACGGGGGTTGGCGTGCAATGCACTGTGCGTCGGCCGCTTCTCATAGTGTTTAGGGTGAAGCTCACAAGCTACTAAAGTGAACGTGTTAACAGATACGCACGCAAGGCACAATTAATTGTAAAGGGGGCAAAGAGTCCGGCTATCATTTGGAAAAGGTGCGGAGTCTTAGTCTTACTAGGACGGTGACATGGTTAAAACATAGAACACCAAAGACTTAATATTATAGGTCGTTATGTAATGCTAATTCCAAAGATGCCACTTGTACACGCAAGGCACAAGTGTAAAGGGGGACAATGAGCCCGGCTGTGAAACAGAAAAGTCCCAGACTCTTTGTGCGGCTTGACGGAATATTTTTGCTGTCTTGCCTTCTTTGGATTATTTCCAGATTCTCTGTTACTCATTTGTCAAAATTTCTACCAGCTGTAGTTTTTCTGTAAAGCATATGAGTGAACAGGTTTTCCTCTAGGGTTTTAAACATTTACTTTTGGAAATACACTTGGTGGGTTTGCAAAGTACATATATAACAAAACTGTTTAAAACACATCTTTAAACGATACCTTTTTAAAACGCTAATCGTCGAATTATAAATTTTTTTTAGGATACAAACTTCTTCCTCCTCTAAAAATGCTTGATGTTTTGTTTTAGGGTTCTGCTTACTGGAATATAAATCCAGGTTATGAACGATACTTTTCATTACACTGTAAACAGTAGTAATTTTAAAAGAAGTGTAATTTATCAACATAACGTAATTACCCCCCAAAAAAGTATAACTTTTTAATCATACATTTACAAACATCTACTCCATAAAGTATAAAATTTTATCTCTTTTGATTTTTCTACCAAATACAGTATACACAATCATAATATCAAAACTTAATTGGTTAGACTGAACCTTTTTCATTAGTACAACAATCAATTAACGGTTTATGTTCGTCTTCATATCAATCCATGGATTATTTTTTAACCCTTTGAGGACCAAGAAGTAATACAATTTAAAAAAACTATGTACTTCTTTATTTTTGTGATTAACTAAGGTTGTTTAGTAGAAAACATTTTTTTTACTGGTTTTTTTTTTTAGTAAATAAATATATATACACATATATAAATACCCTAGTAAAATTATGTAAAACAGCCCGAGCCGGAGACTAGATATCTAGTCATATCCCGTCAGCTTGGAAGCGAGCCAACCACCGTTGGCTTTACTTCCGCCCTCCTACCCTCAAACCACAGATACGATTAGATATTTGGTCTCCCTAGCATAGATTCAAACCCAGCACTATCTGATCAGGAAGACGCAACGTTATGCACTAGGCTACGGGTTGATTAAAGAAAACTGACAAATTAATTGGGTGGTACTTAAAAGTACCGTCGGGCAACAAAGGGTTTTAAAGAAGATGACTAGTAGGTTCCATTACTTTACTGAATAAACTATATTATAGTTTCAATGGATCATTTCAGTCTTTGTCAGACATTTTATCAGGATTGCTCTTTAATATTGCTACTCACTGTTATAAAGCTTGGCAACGCCTTGTGAAGGAGCGGTTCGAATTGACAACCGCGCGCCACTCCCATTGGCTACTGTCCAAATGTCTTTATTCGTGGCGTGTGCTATAGTTCCAAGCGCTTACTCGATTGCGATTGTACATCCTTAACTTAGTTTCAACTTTACACTTGAACCTATTTAACTAGTGTCCCTGTGGTTTTGTTTCACGACCCGGTTTTAGTTGTACATTTTAGCAGCAAAAATTCTTTATGCGTAAACATACCGCGTTTCAAACGAGTTTATGTACAATGTACACAAAGTGGAGGTTAGAGTAAATACAAAACTCTACAAAGGCTTTCCACTCTGGCACAGCTGCTATATCGGATATTAAAACACAGATGCCGAAGATTAAACCAAGATAACTCACAGATGTGTTTTGGAATTACAATATTTGAGTTTATAGAGTTATATAGATTGCTTTGTAGAAACTTTAAGTCAATTCAAACGATTATTATCTCGACAGTATAAATTTCTGAAATAAATTAAAAATACTGTTTCTAAAGAATTTTACTGAACTTTTACATAATAGAATATAATAACGAAAGTATTAAGGAATTAGAGAATTGCGAGTTTCTGAGGGCTTCGCCCTGTTGAAAGAATTCAAATTTAAAATACCTGAATAGCTAACCAATGACCATAGTCATGGTGGGGATAAATTATTCATTTTTGATAGGTAAGACAAAAGTGATGCCTTTTTCACCACTTTTTACCAAATCATTAAGCTCTTAAATTTAAATACGTGGTATTTAAATTTATATATATATAAGCGAAATGCCACTCACTCACTCACTAACTGACTCACTCATCACGATTTCTCAAAAACTGCCGAACGGATTGAAATGAAATTTGGTATGTAGCTTCCTCTAGGGCCAAAGGTGCTCACTAAGTAATGGTTTGAAAAAATTCGAAATTTTAAGGGGGGTTTGTGGGATCAAAGTTATTAAATCACGATTTCTTCAAAACTACAGAACGGATTGGAATTAAATTTGGTATATAGCTTCCTCTAGGGCCATAGGTGCTTATTAAGAAAGGGTTTGAAAAAATTCGAAATTTTATGGGGGGTTTGGGGGGATCAAAGTAACTAAAAATCTAAATTTCTCCAAAACTACTGATCGGATTGGAACGAAATTTAGTATGTAGCTTCCTCTAGGGCAATAGGTGCTCACTAAGAAATTGTTTAAAAATTACCAAATCTTAGGGGGGGAGGGGTCAAAGTTACTAAATCGCGATCATTTGTCGCATTTATTTCACCAAAATAATTATGCAATAGCGAAGCATTGCCGGGTCAGCTAGTATTCTATAATTTCTGTTTGTAATAATTTATTCCTAAAAAATGGAGGAGTGGATTAGTTCTTACAAATTTGTCGTACAATAAAGTCCTGTCATTCACGCAAAAACTCTACTGCGCATGCGTCGAGAACCATGTCATCGCTACCTCACCCTACCAAGTGCCTCTGTCCTAATAAATCATCATATCCGTGAACATATTGTAGTAGGTTCTACATTGTTGTATGCAGGGTACACAAGGGAGCAAACGTTTGAAGCATTGCGGATCAGTTCTGCACGGAGCAATTTCGTCTACTTGTATGTTTCGTCAGTCTGCGGTAGTACCACTGGGGAGTTTCTACCCCAATCACATCAGTTTGAGGGTTCGCCGTGGACACATGAAGAAGTAAACGTTGTAGTATGTTGGTGGCAATTCTTCCAAATGTTGGGCTCTAATCCCGAAAGACAACATTTTGTCCACCCTATCAACCAAAACAATGAAAACTCATGCCGACAAGTTTTACAGTGATTGCCTTACGAGTGTGACAAGTTCTGAAGTGTTGCTAGGCGATAGAATCGAAAATAAACGGTGCCAGATAACTGCCCAGTTGAAACTTTATACCTTCCCAAGAGTAGCATAGGAGATGGTTATTTAGAATTGCAAAAGTAGGAAAATGTTACCATGGAAAATATTAGATGCATGTAACACACATCCATATTATGTTATTATACTAGCTAGCCCGATCCGGCTTTGCACGGATAGACAAATCAAAATTAAATGTATATTAACAAAAAATATATTATATCAATGAATATAAATTACACTATGTATTTCTTATGGTGAGTTTTAGTAACTTTCACTCCCTCCCCCAACCTCTCCGAAAATTTCGATTTTTTAAAACCCTTTCTAAGTGAGCCACTATGGCCTTAGATGAAGCTACATACCAAATTTCATTGCAATCCGTTCGGTAGTTTTGGAGAAATCGTGATTTAGTAACTTTGACCCCCCCCAAACCCTAACTAAGATTTCTAATTTTTTTAAACCGTTTCTTATCAGCACCTACGGCCCTAAAGGAAGCTACATACGAAATTTCATTCCAATCCGTTCAGTAGTTTTAGAGAAATCGTGATTTAGTAACTTTGACCCCCAAAACCCCCTCAAATTTCGCATTTTCTGAAATCCTTTCTTATTGAGCACCTATGGCCCTAGAGGAAGCAACATACCAAATTTCGTTCCGATCCATTCAGTAGTTTTTGAGAATTTTTCAAAACAACCCCCTTTTTGGCCAAAGAACCCCAAAAATCAGTTATTATTATTATTACCTAAACGAGAATTTTGAGAAAGATGCGGTTTTTTGCATATGGTAGCGTACATTAAGGGATACAAATAAGCCAAATGTTATCAAAATCGTTTGAGCCGTTTTTGAGAAATTTAGATTTTTCTCGTTTTTTGGCAATTTTTGGGGGGTAAACCCCTTTAAAAATCAACAATTTGAAAAAATGAACAAAACACCTGGAGATATTCCAGAACTACACCTACGGACCAAATGTCATCAAAATCGGACCGTTGGTATGGTCTCCAGCTCTGTACACATCCTTATAGACACACACACACACACCCCCACACACACACACCCCGACAGACATCACCAAAAAACCAATTTTTTGGGTTCAGGGAGCACCAAAACAAATAATTCTACTAACAATATTTTTGGTTTCAGGGAACATCAACACAGATAATTCCACTAAACAATTTGTTGGGGTTCAGGAAGCACCAAAACAGATAATTCCACTAAAAATTCAAATTTGAAAATTTGTACGAAAACAATACTTTCTCCATATACTACGTATACGGTGGAGAAAGTAAAAAGGACACAAATTTCAGAAAGAGTATAACTGGGTAGGAAAGACTTTTCAAGTTATGTAGTAATGCTCAGGCCTTGCCTCCTCTGTACTACCTTTTTTTCACTCGCATTATTTCAGTGTCGCATGGTTTTAGCCTTTCAGTGGTTCTTTCTTACCTGCTGCTATTGATCTCTAGCCAGCCCTTATTTTTTTTACCGCAGTACTGATTCGATTTACTTCGTTAACGCTTCCCAGCGTTCTCAAGATTGTAGCATTTCTCTAACAATGCTCCCAGTGGTTAGCTCTCCCACCATGAACCTAATGCTCGCTGTTCTGCGAAGCGTTCGAATTCGAAGATGTTCTTGGCAATTCGTGAATGTCACCCCCCCCCCCCTTTTTTAGTTCGTAGTTTATTATTGCTCAAGTATACAGGATTTATAAATAAAACTAGGTTAAATCATAATATAATTACATTAGGAGAAACCCCTGCGTGCTCCGCAGGCCAACCCACGTTGGAAACCTTCTATACACATAATCATGTTATGTTTTCTTTGTAATAAAGGTGCAGGATTAATAATAAACCCAAAGCTAAGAATGTAAATAATGTTAAATGTTCAAATGAAATTATTTCGTATATTTTATAACAACAGTTGTATTAAAGTTTAAGAGAACCAGCAAGGCTCAGGTCTACACTTTAATAAAAACCTAACCTAAAAGTTAGAAATACGAATAATTGCTTAAAAGTTTGAAATCAGGTGTTGATGGAAATATTATAGCAAACAGTTGTTTTTTCTGTTATTTTATTCAATTGGTTGCTATGGTAATGAATGTAAATACCTGGTAAATACATTCCAGAAATATTTATTTGTTCATCAGTCTAGGCCTAACCTAAGAATTTGTTCCGACTAAATTTACACATATTGAAATAAAAAATGTTTTTATCAAACTGAATTATAGCCTATGTTACTGAGGGATAGTGTAGCTTTTTATTAGTAAAACTATTTTTTCAATCGGACCCCCTACATGCAAACAAACAAATTTTAATTCTTTATAATATTAGTATAGATTATAACTTAAAGAAGTTTTAAATGTAACTAATTGGAAAATATGTATTTTAGAAATAATTTGGACAGTTTAAAAAAATCTATTATTAAAATATTTAGTGATTTAATTCTAATTCGAAAAGAAAACATTTAAGTGAAATTGGTTAGATGATTACACAACAAAAACGATTTATTTTTCAAGTCAAGACTTATTTAGGCGCACCTAGCACTTTTTGGATGAGGTAAAATATAAACCAGAAGTTTAATGCAACAGCTGATCGTAAAAGAAGAAGAAATCGACGAAATAAAATAGGCAGTGGTAAATTCAAAGGATTCAACTCAATAGCTATTTGGGTTTAGTCATGCCAAGCTACCGATGAAATGTGCATTGTGCTTCCTCATTTTGTAAGTTGTGTTCAAATAGTTTACTTAGTGATACCTCTAAAATAGACAAGACATAGTGCTTTCTATTTCTTTTTAATGCCCAAATTTGCTAACTTGGTTTTTATGGTGATGAATGTAAATGCATTGCAGAAACGTCTTGGTTCAGTATAGGCCTAACCTAAAATTATGTTTCAATTATTATTCGACTATAAACAATCATCTTTATTTAATTTGTTAGATTTAAATTTTAAATGGGATAAGATATAAATAATGATACAATTTCGTACTAAACCAGTATAACCAACAATTTATATTCATGACAGTTTTCACTTCTGTCGGCAGTCACACGACTGTTTTCTTTCTTTTCCTTCATTTTGGCTTCATGACATAAATTTGTATTTTTAGTTTTTTCTTTATTTTATTTTATATAACAAAAACAGATTTATATATAACAACATTAAGCGAATAATAACCACATCTCACTTTCTTTAACTCTTTCAAGAAACGCTTTAATATGATTTGTATTATTTTATAATTGATTCTGGAAAGGCTAGAACCTTCAATATAAATATTTAAAATATATTAGTATAATTCATTTGTAAATAAAAGTAATCTCTGTGGAAATGCTTTTCTGTTAATGAAATTAATTCAAATTAAAAAAGACTTACCAAATCCGTTAATCTAAATAGATGGAACTGTATTCGCTGAAAATGCCCCCATCTTACTCAGAATCTCTGGCTTATATAAAACCTAGCAGCTTTAATCCCTGAAGACGAAGTGTCTCGAGGCAGGTTTATGGTTTCATTATAAGTTTCCAAAGTGCTGTACGTGAGAGATTCGACTTAATTATTTTCCAGGGCAAACTCGGGCCCAAATTGTTTTATATTCGCATAAGTTTTAATGATTTACAGTTAGCAATATTAGTTTTTTTTTTATTAGAATTAAAAATTTCGTTTTTATTAAGTTTGGAGTAAATTATTTTTATTAGCAGGAATCCTGAAAATGGTCGAATAGTACTAGTTTATTTTGCAGAATTGTGTAATCTAGAAAATCTATTAAAAATTTTACACTATTGTTTTGCCACCTATTCTTCCTAAATTACTCAAAAATATAATTTTATTAGCAAAATTTCCAATGGAAAATGAGCTATTGCAGTGACCCTTATGGTAAGACCTAAAGTAGTAATTGAGCACCGATCATGGTACCCAGAACACTTTTTTTTGTGTCATTAAAACTTATATGTAAATATATAGCCCACAAAAAATCCAAATACCACTCACTCATCACGAAATCTCAAAAACTACAGAACGGATTGGATGAAATTTGGTATGTAGCTTCCTCTAGGGCCTTAGATGCTCGCTAAGAAAGTTTTGCAAAAAATTAGAAATTTTAGGGGGGTTTGGAGGGTAAAATTTAGTGGAAATCCCCATAAGAAATACATAGTAAATTTGGTATGTCACTTCCACTAGGGCCCTAGGTGCTCAAAAAGGTTTTTAAAAAAATCTAAATTTTAGGAGGGGTTTGGGGGGGGGTCAAAGTTACTAAAAATCCCCGTAAGAAATACATAGTATAATATATTAATATATATTTTTGTTAACATACATTTATAATATGCATTGTGTATTGAAAATACTCAGAATACGGGGGTTGGCGTGCAATGCACTGTGCGTCGGCTTCTTCTTCTCATAGTGTTCAGTGTCAAGCTCACATGTGCGTCAGCAGTGAACGTGTTAAGCCCCATATCCCAGTCTAGCAACCCTCCGCCTAGAAAATATATGGGCGCCCATGCTCGGATATGTCTACTGTTACTTATTTTTATCGAGAACGGAGTAGTGTACGACAGCTAAGTTAGTTAAAAGTTACAATTTTACTATAAAATGTTTCTTTTACACCATCGGAATTTAATTATACATACTTCGCATTTTTTTAAACCCCTAAATTCACATTCCAGTACGCTTCAATGTTGCGGAACGATATACCCATAAATAGATAGAATGAACCCTAATAAATTGGTACAGGGTTGAATAAAAAGCTAAACCGTTATTCCAGGAAATACTCTGCTTCTATAAAAACCTGGACGTAATCCTCTCCAGACAGGAAGAGAAGCGTTTAATCCAGGACTCGAGACAAACTGGAGATTGTGTTGAAAAACCTTTCTAGGAACTAATAGACTACTTTTTGTTGTATTAAATCCATGACGTATTTATTCTACGTATATACTACCATCTACAGCGTAGTAATACGAGTATAGAAATAATCGTCTAGTATTTCAACCAAATTGCAGTGGGATTTGAAAAATATTTCATTGGTTTAATGATGTAGATTGAGCCTCGGCAGGTGTGAAACGATATTTCCGAGTTGACTGCAGCTCTACAAGTGGCAGAGCTGTAAACTAGCCTTGAGTTTGCTAGTTTTTCATTCTTCCGCTAGTAAATATAGGGCATCTTCATAAAGGCGGGAAATAGAGGGTTTCAGACGTAACCCTGACTGTAAACGCACTGAAATGCGCATGCGTTACAATGTTTGGTAGTATGTGTTATTAAACACTTCTCTCACACATTGAACACTAACGGATATATTATGTTTCTAGTATTCCTCCGCGAGCAACAAGTTGATGTGATAACCACCAGAGTGCAGGCTAAACACTCGCGTAGGAACACCGGGGCGTACATGCGTTCACAATAACGTGGATTTTTTAGTCATCAATTTTCCAAAATTATTGAAATTACTTTTATTTGAAAGGTAATAAAACTTCAAATGCAGTGATCTTTTTAAATTTTTGATATTTGCATTATTGAATCTGAGTTAACCGAAAGAACAAATTTATCTAAAAACAAAATTTAAAAACTGAAAGATATCCACATTAGGACTGCCCTAACCTTTAAAATGACACATTAATTTCCTGATCATTATTACTCCAGTAATCTTTATTACCCGTTTACCATTGCTCTTATGGGAGTTGAAATTCAAAATGGCGGCTGGGTCTGTCGAGCCTTAAGTGGTTCTAGATGAGAGAGGGGAAATAACAATTGTTGCTGTGTAGTTTGAAAACAACAGAAAATATTTTTCATTTTCAACGATTTGTCCAATCTTGAGTACAGTTATTAGAAAGAAATGTTTTGGGAAATTGGAGTCAAGTTGGGAGGAATTTCTTCAACATCTAAACGGAGAAAATTGGAAATATCTTGCTCGGTACGTGCAACAGGCTTGGCAATATAGATGGGAATTTATTTATTTACATTTCTTTGCTCCCCCCTATCATTTTTTAAATATTTATATTGTTGGTAATCTTTACTTAGTTGTCATAATTAATAATGTTTTAGTTATCATCGACTACGAAAAGAATATACTTAGTACATAGTATTTTGTGTGTGTGTATGTAATTATGTATGGGTGTCATGCTTAAAATAATTATTTCTTGTTATTAATACGCTTTTATTAGCTTGGTATGTAACGGAATCTTTGAACGTGATTTTCACTCCCTTCAAAACGTCGAATTGATTTGAAACTTTGCACACTTATCAAGGACCTATGGCAATGCAATATTAATTTTGTTGGGTGTAGTAAGTGAACACTGATCATAGTCCCCAGAACACGTTTTCTGGTGTCATTGAAAACTTTATATACAGGGTGATTCACGACGATATGCAGAAACTTCTGGAGCTCATTAATTTTGTTGGGTGTAGTAAGTGAGCAGTAATCATGATCTCCAGACCAAAAAATAAGAACATAAATAATAGTTTAAAAAACTAAAAAAATACGCTTTAAAAGCAAATCAAACTAAAAATTTTAAAATAATTGTAAAAAAGCGTGGGGCGCGTTATACTATATTTTTATAATAACTCTACTTTTATACAAATCTACCAATGAAATATTTGTAACATTTGATAAAAAGCACCCCAAGCTTTTTTTACAATTATTTTCAAATTTTTAGTTCGGTTTGCTTTTAAAGTGTATTTTTTAGTTTTTTAAACTATTATTTATTTTTTTAATAATGTATTGTTAGCGTTATCAACTCCTATAAAAGCGAGTGTAACATATAACAGCTGATTCCACCCATCACCTGTAATTTTTAAACATAACCCTGCGTAGATTATACTTTGAGGTTATGTTTACAAATTCAATCATTATCATTTCTTGTGAAGATGCTTTTTTATATTAGTTATAGAACTTATATATTTTATAATACGTTATAAGATTTGCTTTGATTTGTTGATGTACATACAGCATTTTATCATCAATATATACGTTTATACAAATTTAAAGAAGAGATACCTATTAGTTTATTAAGTTCGGAAACATTCGTACATCTTCGTGTAGCATATAAAAATATTCGATTATAAATTTCTTCACTATGATATTAATAACTTTTAAATCATTTGATAAATTAGTAATGTATCAGCTGTTTTACTGTGCTAAGTTTTAAAGAAGTACAGCTATAACCGATATAGGGAGATTTGTAGAAAATTAATATTTCCTTTTAAGTCTTACTGAATGGACCTGAATAAATGACTGCTAAAAGATAGAAGGAAGCATGGGCATTGGGCACCCATATGATATTTTCTAGGTGGGGGGAGGGGGGCTAGTAGATCGGGGTATCTTAACACGTTCACTGCTAAGGACGCACATGTGTAAGCTTGTCACTAACACTATGAGAAGTGGCCGACGCACAGTGCTTCACACGCCAACCCTCGTATTGGGAGTATTTTCAATACACAGTGCATTGCGTGCTTCGCACGCCAACCTCCGTATTGGGAGTATTTTTAATATACAATCTATTGCGTGCTTCGCACGCCAACCTCCATATTGTAAGTGTTTTCAATATACAATGCATTGCGTGCTTCGCACGCCAATGGTATTGGGAGTATTTTCAATACAAAATTCATTACGTGCTTCGCACGCCAACCTCCATATTGGAAGTATTTTCATACACAATGCATTGCGTGCTTCGCACGCCAACTCCCATATTGGGAGTATTTTCAATACAACAGAGTATTGCAGCTCATGCTTTAAGTCTTCTAAAAAATAAAATAAGTTTATATAAAATCAAACGGCACATAACGTTTAAAACTTATTTTAGTGCTAATCTCTTTAAAAAAAAATGCCTGACTATAGTTAATAATATACATATTTTCGTTTCCCTGGGAGCTAGTTGGCCCCCTCTGCCCATAGGTATGGGCGCCCATGGAATTGGAATTTGAGGAATACTAAACTATGCACTAAACAGAAGCTGATAAGAAAAAAGTGCCAATCAATGATCAATGTTGATATGGAAAAAACATCAAAGAATTTTGTTACGATATGGTTCCCACGCTCTTCATACGGAAAAGTGTAAGCATATAGGCCTAGTCCGACTTTATCTATTGAAGTGTACTAAGGCAGGTAGCTTCAATAAGAAGTAGACTATAAAGAGTAGTTACCTATATCGGATGCTGTGTACAGAGGCTGAGAGGTCTGAATATAGACGTAATGTCCGCTTCATACACGTACTGTGTTGTAATGATATAATACGCAAACAAGAATCCATTCACTGCGACACATGTACAGAACAAGGGCGTATTGAACTTGGTGTGGAACAGGCAGGTGTATGTATTGTGGGATGGTTTGTGTACATCAAACACACTACAAGATTACGTCACGTGACAAGGAGAGAGGCATAGTTTGTACCAGGGCTGTATTTGGATTAAAACATAGTTTACTAATTAGTTTTTGTGAATCAATTTTATACGAAATAAACGGTACCAGGAACTGGCACATACTTACTCACAAACATATTTAAATTATTAAACAGATTCACTGTGACTTGTAGGGTGGGGTAGGAGAGGTGATTCTTTATTAAAGTAGAAGATTAACTAATAAATATTATTATTATTATTATTATTATTATTATCTAGAGAGAAAACTATTTGAATGATTTCAAACAAATTTGCACTACACACGTCAATTAGGCCTGTATAGATGCACGAAACAAAGGCCTGTATAGATGTACCATATTTTGCATATGGTAGGGTACATTAAAAGCGACAAATAAGCCAAATTTTATCAAAATCGTTAGAGCCGTTTTTTTATAAAAACCCGAGCCGTTAGAGCCGATTTTGGGGGAAGGGGGGTCGCCAAAAATGGTGGTGTATTTCAAAAATTTTGTATACCTGTTTTTGTGCATCTATACAGGCCTACTTGTCATGTCTGGTACAAATTTGTTTGAAATCGATCGAATAGTTTTTGCTCTAGCTTTGTATACATACATACATACATACAGACATACAGACAGACATACAGACAGACATTTGTAAAAACCACTTTTTTGGACGCAGGGTGTCCCAAAACGGACATTTCCACGAAAATGTCAACATCGATTGTTTTTGCGATCACTATACTTTCTCTATACTATAGTATAGTGAGAAAGTAAAATGAAGAATATATGTTTATATATTCTCGCTGACTGTAAATTTTGTATACATGTACTCTCGCTTACTTTGAAGGTCGTTTTACACACATACTCTTCCTAACTCTGTAGTTCTTTTCACATGTATAAGAGTATACACTATACATGCCTTACTTAGTAGATTTTTTCATACAAATATTCTCGCACATATACTCTTCCTTTTTTTGTAGATTTTTTATACATACACTCTTCCTTACTTTGTAGATTTTTTCATACAAATAGTCTCACTATCTTTGAAGATTTTGATATATATACTCTAGCTTACTTTGTACATCTTTTCACTTCCTTTCTTTGTAGATTTTTTAATAGAAATACTCTCGCTGACTTTGTAGATTTTTATACATATATTCTCCCTTACTTGGTAGATTTTTCGTACAAATACTCTCGCTGACTGTAGATTGTGTATATATATCAATCTACAGATTACGATCGCCTAAAGCTAAGTCTAGATTCATAATATTTAAACCTGCAATTCCGTTTTCTTATAGTTGACTAAAAAATCAAAAACAAGAAAAAAGCAAGATTTTATAAAAAAAATAAAAAAGGAAGAAGAGAAAAACATGTTAATCATTTTAGAAGAAATGTGTCTGAAAGACATTATGGAGGACATTGCTCATTGTTTAGGATTCTTTAAGTTTACCGGACAATCGAGAATTTTATAACAAAGTAAAGAGTAAGAAGTAAATATTGAAGTGGAAAATGATACAACAGAATTGGTTTTAAATGAACATCGTTACAACAAAAAGATATTATTTTAATGTATTAGATCTAGATACATTAAATCCAACTTGATTGATACAATCAAGTTTATTTTTATTGTATTTATTAGGAGAGAACCCTGCGTTGAAACCTTCTATGCGCATAATTATGTTATGTTTTTTTATATAAGTAAAGAGTATGATCAATAACAACCCAAAAGCTGGGATCGTAAATAATGTTAAATGTCCGAATCAAATTATTTCGGATATTTTATAACAGCAGTTATAATAACGGTTAAAAGTACCAGCAAGGCTCAGGCATACGCTTTAATAAAAACCTAACCTAAAAGTTAGAAATACAAATAATTGTTTCAAACTTTTAAATTAGCTGTTAATGGAAATATTAAAGCAAACAGCTGATAACTGTATCAACAATAAACATATTTATTTACTATTTAGTATGGTGCTTCCA
>JAGFPH010001169.1:22496-53519 GCA_018207615.1 Philaenus spumarius
TTGTAACATTTTAAAGCAACTGAGAGGGTTAGAATAAATTGAAAATATAAAATCAAGGGTAAAGAAGTCTGGCTGGAAAATTAAAAGAACTGTGGATAGTAAGTTTCACATATTAACCTCAAAATTTCGTTTTTATACAAGATAACCTAAATAAATAAATTCAAACAACTTCGGGAGTTTGACCTATTAAATAATTAAAATAAACACTAAAATTCATAAACAATAACATCTAAGTTAAAAGTAAACTTACCTTTTCCAAAATATTAAACAAACTGAGTAAAATTTAACATAGCCTATGTTGACAAGTAAGAACATTTTCACAGTTCTTAACGATAAAAATTCATTCATGTTTTAGCATAAGAAATATTAGAAATTAAGTAAAATCATTGTAAATTAGTTATTAGTTTAACCAAAGTGTTAGGGATTTCAAAACAAATGTGTGTAAATATAATGTGAACAAGACAGGTTAGCAATGCTAACGGGTTAATATATTTTCTTTTCGGTAATCGCAACCAAGCAGCGGAGCAGCTGTGTGGAAATTATCAAGTGTGAGAATACAAGTGTATCTCTTATATAAAATGCAATGTCCTGGCTGATGATCAACGCAGAGCCGATTCTATTAAAGCTAGAGACTTGAAATTTGGAAGGTACATCCGTCCAATAATGTAGAGGCGTACTAAGAAAGGATTTTGCAAAATTTTGAATTTAAAGGGTAGAAAATGCGAAAATTCATCCCTCCCATAAGCAGCCATATAAAAGATGAAACAGCTGATTCGTATTTATTAATGTGTTATTCTGGTTACTATGGTGATAATTCAAAACTCTTTCAAAAAAAAGTGTGTTGATTTTATAATAATAGGCCTAACCTAAAATTGTGTTAAACCTTTGGTCCAAATAAGCTGTTTTATTTATAATGTGTAACAATAATATAATGTTAAGTTGTAATATTAGATGTTTGAATTATTATATTTCATAGGTTTTAAAGGCCTAACCTAAAATTGTATTAACTTTTGATTCAAATCAGTTGTTTTATTAATTATGTGTAACAATCATTAGGCCTATGTTGAATTACACGGGATACGAATTACAGGATGTTGAATTACACGGGATACGAATTACAGGCTTTCAAAGTTTAAAATTAAGCGATAGCGAAGCATTGCCAGGTCCACTAGTGTTTATATAAAATAAATGAATTGGATATTTTAAGTGAATAAAACAATATTAACATTTAAAAAGGTGGATATTTACAATTAGGAAAGTGAAAATAGATAATTGCATTAAAATAAATACGACCAAGTATGTTTTAAAAAAACTATTACAACCACGACATGCCATGTTCGGCTAAATAGCGCAAACGAAAATCGAAGGCAGTTTTCAATTGTTAAGGAGGGAGTTACAAAATATTTTCGTCAAAAATAGGCTCTCTGATTTTAGTCTTGATCCAGTGCAGACGTATTTGAAAAATATTTAAAAAATTTATATTCCCAAGAGTAGTAAAGTACAAGAAATTAAATAGTACAAGTAACTTGGAGGAAGAAACAAAATTATAAGTCCCAGGGAAGTGGGAACTTAAAACAATACCGGTAGTAAATTTCAAGGAAAACAGTTTGTAGGCAAGAGGCCATATTGAAGGTAATACCTGACCTAAAATATATATAAATTTTCTAAAACACTGCATCCAAATTAAAACTGCAAAATCAACATAAACTTTTTAAATCTAGATCGAACTTTTCACACACTTTCGACTTTTAATATTTTAGTTTTAGGAATTTTATAAATTAGTTTAGTTTATAAAATTACATGTATGTTAGTTGTAAGTGGTAAATTTGAGATTGCTTATTTAACAACAAGACAGCCAATGATTCTTTAACCCGAGATAAAGAGTCTTATTTAAAAAAAAATATATAAAATAATATTCATTGTGCTCTGAAGCAAAAAATATAAAATTGTAAGAAGAATATAAAAATAAAGAAATTGAAAAATAAAAACCATAAAGGAGTTAGGCCTAGTACTTATTTCTTCAGCTAAGTAGTAGTAGTTTTAAAATTAACAGTAACTTTTATCATAAATAGAACAAAAAAAGAAGTTTTACTAATATTATAATTTGATGCCCAACAAATGGGACATTTTGAAAATAGAACATTGAAGTTATAATATATTTATAACAATGTAATAGTTATATAATTTCTTGTTTTTCGTTGATGGCAACTTCTATTTGCACAATAATTGCAAACTGCAAATGCTTCCATATCGGAATAAATTTCGATTGTACATGCCTATTGAATATACTATTGACATTTTTGTTAAACCTGAATTAGGTGGTCGAGATGTTACTTCTTGATTTGTTACTTTACTGTGTTTGAGGCTTAAGATCTGCTGGTGTCTAATGTTGAATTTCTTTTTGTAAAATTTTTGGAGTAAATTTTTATGTTTCTTACTGATTTTTTAGCTAGGCTAAGAATGATCATACCCATGATGCCTTTCATCCCATTGTTGTTCAATAGTAGTTCTTCTTCTTCCCCCATAGAAGTTGTATAATTTATTAGTGGTTTGTGTATCCAGATCCTGGTCATTTATGGTTTTACAATTTTTATTCACAACTATTTTAATAACACTGATGGTATTGATGAGAGGAGTGATAATAATATAATGAATGACAGATACAAATTTTAAACGGTGAATAAGATGAATTTTCAGATATTCTTTATGTGTAAATTACGTACTGCTTCATGGACAACAATCAATCAAAGCATGGCAATACCCAGCAAACTAACAACAAAAAATAAAAGCTACAGTTACAAAAAAATATCAATAATAATACAAAAAACATTTGTAGCAAATTATGGAGAGACCAAAAACATGATTCTAAGTAACAAAAATAAATCAGAAAAAGATTCTGTATATTCTTTATAGAACATGACTGCCTTGCAACTTGCAGCATACCTAAAAGGAATTGGTAAAACTTTGAATTCTGTACAGTCAGTTGCAACCTAAACTTAAGAATTGCTAAAGAACACCTTTTCATTGTAAAAAAATAATTTAATTCAATTCGACAAACTCATGAATAATAATTCTATCAGGTTATTCCATGCTAGCTACAACAACCTTTCAAAGGCTTTATATTTTGTGTATAAGTTATAGAAGTTACTATATTTTAAATGGTGAATGAGATGAATTTTCAGATATTCTTTATGTGTAAATTGCGTACTGCTTCAAGAACAACAATCAATCAAAGTACGGAAATACCCAGCGAAAAATAAAAGCTACAGTTACAAAAAATCACTTAGCAGTTAGAATCATTAAATTCCTTCTGCATTATATACTTTTTATTTTATTTCTAGTTTCTTCCTTGACTTTGAAAATATTGGAAAGTCCAGAGCAGAGATCGCCACTCAGTTACTTCTAGAACTGAATCCGGATGTACATGGTGATTACGTGGATGAAAATCCTCTACAGTTATTTGAAAATACTCCACATTTTTTTAACAACTTTACTCTTGTAATTGCAACAAATTTACCAGAAAGGTATGTTTCTTTTCCACATAAATTTAATCATAACTTTTTACTTACTATTTTTTGATCAATTATTAAAGTGTAGGTGAATAAGAGAGTAATGTAAGATTGTGGTAACTCAATTTTTAGTGATATTTTGTTATTAACTTTACAAATATTTTAACTTACTTCATTCAATTTTGAAATACCATTAATTTATAAATTTTTAATACTACAAAAAACCATAATTTCTTAAAAATGCAAGGAAGTTAAAATTAACTTTACAATACTTTAAAAATAATTTTCGGTAGATTTCTGAGAAAGACATAGGCTATTGCATTTGATACTGAAAATTTTTGCCTAGTTTTTAATTTCATCGTTCCTGGGTCCCAAAACCATTGTCAATTAGAAAGTTTAATTATATTTATTTATCTTTCTATCTACATAACGTTTTTATGAACGTGATAACTGCCTTAGTTTTGCACAAATTATTTCCAGACGTAAAATATAGAGATGGAAATTTTTATCAAAAAGTTTTGGCAAAATTAGACTAAAGGGATAGAAATGGTAAAGATTTTTTTTTAATTTAAAAATGGATTATAACTCCCTTAACATGAAAAATATAACATCTGTTTAAAGATATAGCTCCTTAGGTTGTTTGATAACACTAACCATTAGTTAAGACTGTTAAGAGGTAGAAAAAGTAAGGATTGACCTACAAACAAATTCCTTTAACTTCATTAGTAGAAGACACAGTATTAAATCTGTATGGATTTATTGAAAACCTTCTAAATATTGTCTAGAACTTTTGTTTGAAACAATTTTTGATATGACCAATCTTTTTTAATACTATGACGTGACCAAAATGAAATAGCAGAACAACAAATTAATTTCTCTCTTAGTAGATATACAATATCGAGTCTCTTAAAAATTGTTATACATATTCTAAATATTACCTGAATATTTAGTCTGTAATTATTGTGGATAACTGCAATCTTTAGCTCAAGGGACAAACTCAATATGTTTAGTATAAATGGGAACGTGCAATCTGCCTGCATTTATAAGCTGAGGCAAAGGGACAACTTTTTTAATTGTTAATCTCTTTATTCCTAATTTTAATTTTGAAGTTGTATACAAGGGTCGTCCATAAGGTATAGAACATTTTGGCATAAGTAAATAAAAACAAAAGGTATTAATATAAAACTTTATTTAATAGTCACGATACCTTCGTCTACTTTTCAACGTAGTCACCATAGCTATCAAGGCACCTATTGCAACATGGCACCAGTTATTCAATTCCGATGTTGAACTCCTATACCGCCAAAGATTTGAGCCAAGATGTCACTTTTTGTCTGAGGTCTTCATCGGTACCAAACTGTTTTCATCGTAAAAATTCCTTTAGTTTCGGGAATAAGTGAAATCGCTTGGTGCGAAGTCAGGGCTGTAAGGAGGATGTCCAAATATTTCCCACTTCAGGCGCTTTGTTCTTGCGGATGCATGAGTCCGCATTATCATGAATAAACCACCTTTGTCAACAACATTCCATGTCTCTTGTTTTGGATGGCACGTATTAAGTCGTTTGAGAGTTCCAAAATAGGCCTCTGAGTTTATTGTGCCTCCTCTTGGACAAACCTGTACGTGGCAAACCTTTTCGGTCCCAAAAAATGTTTGCCATCACCTTTCTGGTGTTCAAATTCGGTTTTTTTATCTTGGGTTTGTGGGTGAGTTTGAGTGGTGCCACTCCATAGACTGACCCTTGTTTTCCGGAATCTTCTTTGAAACCCAAGTTTCATCTCCCGTTACAATGTGGTCAAGAAATTTGTTACCATCATTGTGATATTGGATCGAAAATTCAAAGGCTTCTCCCGAACACAAATTTTTTTTGTAGCCAAGGTGCTCTGTCACTATTTCATGTAGGAGCAATCATGAAATTTGTGGGAAATAGTATGTAACGTGCTTAAAATGAAATGCCGGTTTTTCTTCATTTTGTCTTCAACTTTGCTTTCAACTCATCTGTAACGAGTGATGGCCTCCCACTCCGATCTTCATCGTGCAAACTGGTTAATTTTTATTAAAAATTATGCACCATTTTCTCACTTGTTCATTGCACTGCCACCATACATATTCTTTATTTGCCTATAAATTTCACTAGTTCGAACATTTTGTGCATTCAGAAAACTAATGACACTACGCACTTCCCATTTGGCGGGATTTTCGATGGGCACTGCCAATTTGAAAAGTTACAGAACAATAATGCCGCACGACTGTTCAGCAACAAAACTCAGCTTGCACTGAAGCAGGGGATGGAGCTAACTGGCATGCATGCGATCGAAGTGGTTGGTCATCAGCGCCGGCCGTAATGCGCAAACTTTCTTTACTTTACTTTCTGTACGACCTTTGTAATAGTAATAATGCTTTATTAACTCTTAAAAATAATTGACATCATTTACTGAATTGTACATTTTTTGGTATTGGTCTTCTTTGACTTTCTGCCAGGTTGGTATACAGTATGTATGTACTGTATGTAAATAAATAAAACTAAACTAATTGACATGTTATTCATAATTATATTTTCACATAAGAAAGATTAACAAAATTAATGTTACACATTTTCTCAGATAATAGTAAATAGATGTAGGCCTATTTAATATTAATACACGTGCAATCAAATTGTTTACCTCTCTTATTTTGTAATAAACTTCATTTCATGCTTTCTAAGAACTAATTCATAATTTTGTAAATGAAATTAATTTTAGGGTACTGATACCTCTCTCGGAACACCTATGGAAGGCAGGAATACCACTTATTGCAGCACGTAGCTATGGTTTCATTGGCTCAGTAAGGATACAAGTACGTGAGCATACAATAGTAGAGTCACATCCTGATAATCAAAATCCTGATCTTCGTTTAGATGTACCATTTCCTTCTCTTACACAGTATATGGATGAAATTGATTTAGACATACTGGATTTCAAGGATCATGCTCACATCCCGTACCTTGTACCGCTTTATAAAGCACTACAAGAGTGGAAGACTGAAAATAATGGTGAACTACCCAAGAATTATAAAGAAAAAGAATTGTTTCGGCAATTAATTAAAAAAGGTTAGTAAAATAATGTTTAGCGCAAATCAAATAATCGGTAATTGTTAACTATTTCCTTGTCAGAAGTAAACCTTCCCATATTGAGATACGTTACTGTTAATGGAGTGCTATCGACAAATAAACATGTCTAAAGAGACGGAACAACAAGATAAGGCAAGTTAGGTGGGGTGAACGAGCAGGTTTGTTAAAAGTGCAGGTCAAAGGCAGGCGGTTGTAATTGGTTGTTATGGCATCATCTAGTAGTTCAAATCCATTTTTGTGCAACAACTGTAGTCTTACGTTAACACAGTGTATTGTTAACGGAAGTAATATATGCTTCAAGTAATACACTAACTTATATATGTTTACAAATTGGAAACATACTGTGACTAAAGACTGTAAGTTAGAACTTCAGGCTATTTTTGTTGCTGTATACTTGAGTTTCTGTTATACATAGTATAATGGCATAAATTACCAGTCTATAAATTTATATAGCCTAGACTTTCCAAAACTAAAATGTAAAGCTAAATTCAAACTATAAAATATATCCCTACAAACACCAGATGTAAACAAAAGCACATAACCTGAAAGGGAAATTTGCCATAAGTTAGTCCTAACCACAAGAAATTAGCCTACTTTATTATATAAAAAAATTAACCATAAAACTCAAATACTAAACTATACCGGTACCAAATCAACAAATAAATTATGTATATTTATGCTAAAGATACAAAAACAAACCTGCTTAGATTAGCTTAGTTAGCCAATTAGCCCAAATAAAACTACCAAAACAAAACATTTCACAATACCAATCAAAAAACATTAGACATTTATTTTATTCACATTTATTATATCTCCAAATACCAATTTGAAAATTGAATCAAAAATAAGAGAATCATAATATATGTAGAAAATGTAAGCAGACCACCAGGTTTGTCTGTACACGTAACATAGGCCTAACTTAAATGTAATTGATCACAATGTTAGAAATTAATCTTAGATCTTGAATATGATCAAAAACTTCATTTTCATAATAAAACACTAGGAAAACCATGTATAATAGAATATTATTGTAAAGTAAATGTGATAACTAGCTGGTAAGAAACAAATTGGTAGAGAAGCCATTACTGTTTAATCTTAAACCCAGAGCTAATTTATTATGTCGGTATGAAATTAAATTCCTTTTAAAATAAATAATATTTATAAGTCAGATCAACAAGTGAGTTTTAAAATGATAGAAAATACCAAGACATTACTTACTAAAAAACTGTGATCTTCAATAGGTAATATTTCTTCGGACATAATCTTGACACCATGAAATATGATAAACTTAGTAAGAGAGGACCATTACATATCGGCTAGACACCACGCATTACCTACTGCGCCGAGTAAATTAACCAATGACAGACCAACTGGTTCAATACAAACAGATAGATTTAGAAGCGGTAAGAAAAGGCCCGCAATGTTTGATTTGAAGAAGACGGTGTGGGTTTTGGATAGTGGGCATCTAGACGCTAAATGTGCAAGTTGATTATCGATGTTCTTCATTTAAACAGTGCTTATTAATAGTAAAAAGTGTAAAACTCAGTGATACAAACAAGAACTTGGTATGGTCTGGATAAAATTAACTCTATTTTAGTGAACAATTTAAAAATGAATATCAAACACAAAAAGTAATTAACTTTTAAAATTTCACTATTAATTTTAACTTAAAATCATTGAATGGGTCTTAATAAAAGTTTGCTCATGACAGCCGAGTGTCTTACCACAATTAATCAATAAATAATAATATGTCATATAAATTTAAATAATTTATGACCATTTTATGTGTAATTAGAACTTTTGATAAATTTCCAAAGATAATCGTGCCAAATATAGCTAATGAACTATTATAGACAATCTTTCATGATATGATCAATGACATTAAAAAGGAAAAAGAATTAACTTAATTAAATGTATTAAATATTTGTATATGTGCTAAAAACCCTAGATTAAAAATGTAACTGTTCAGATTGAATTTATCTTATAAATACATTTGAAACTAGTGAAAAGATGGAACACTTTTACAAGACTTTGGCTCGACCGGACAGAACACACAAACGTGATCCTGATGCGCTACGACTTTTTAACTGTCAAACTCGGTTTTCCCATACCCAAAAACATATAAAACGATACCCCACACTGTATTTTCATCATTTTGACACAATATTTTCAAAATGTTGACCCAAAAACGTGACCCCGGCGTGCTATGACTCACACTAGAAAGGTCAAAAGCTTTTTAACTCTACACAATAAAATTACGAAGATTTTGGTACCACCAGAAATTTTCTACGACGAGTGCTTATATTGTGTTTACAGG
This sequence comes from Philaenus spumarius, assembly GCA_018207615.1. Lineage (NCBI taxonomy): Eukaryota > Metazoa > Arthropoda > Insecta > Hemiptera > Aphrophoridae > Philaenus > Philaenus spumarius. Next base: position 31,429 of record JAGFPH010001169.1, read on the forward strand.
AAAACGGACACACACAAAATTATCGCATTATTTCAATACTTTGGCATTCTAATGCGAGCCGAAGTAATATTTTACAAAATGTATGTGTATTGTAAAGAATATAGGCTATTTAGAAAAAAAAGAAAGAGATATATGTTTGAAATACACAATAATTAATATACCAACTTATATAAGTTTACAATGTGTATTAATGATTGTCTGCATAACAGAAACTCAAGCATTAATAATAATAGTTTAAAAAAATATTGGGTGTGCTTAAGACCGCACGTTGGAAGTGATAACTTCTATGACCGATTTATATTTTTATCGGTATTAATATTAGAGGAGAATAGGGGTCAACAAATTACACGAGTCAATATATTGTCAAAAACTATTATATCATATTTTGAAATTGCATAATTAATTATTCAAATAACAATTATAACTCCTAAAAATTGTAAGTAATTTAAGTATATTTTCAGTTATCAGTAAATCTGCAGAACATTATATGTAATATATTTTCTCACATTATACATTAGCCTACACATTTTTATTCCATTTTAAGCTTGTATATAATCTAATTATATCAAGATATAAATAATCAATATGAAAATTTACCATATTCCATTTGTTTAGTTCTAAATAGAGTAAAGTCTTTAGCTTTGGTTAAAAAAATGTAATATGGTTTTAAATTTCCTAAATTTTGTAAGAAATTGTAGAAATTTTTAATATTTTTTAGGTTGTTAATTATTTAAAATTGTTAATTATTATAGAAGTGTAAATTTTTCAAAAAATAATATGATTTCCTTTCTGTCTATCAGTTTTTTTTTTTTTTTTTAATGTCCTGCTGTCTTGCACTTTAAGGCTATTGAAGACGGGACCTACAGTTTTACGTGGAATCTGAACCACAGCCAATGATGTCTGTTAAGAAACCATTTAGAAAATTATTCGGGGTCAATGGGAATTGAACCCGGAACTTTTCCATTGATGGTTGCCATGACGATTGATAAAGCTTTCACGCCTTAACAACCACAGCCATCGTGGCTTGTCTCTGTCTATCAGATTTAAAAATGCGTAATCATTAAATTTTCCTTTTTAAAAAGTTATGGAAAAGTCCTCAAGTAATAATAAATATAATTGTAACTGTCAATGTACTTACCGACTTCCTGTATTAACGAATCCAACAAAGAAAATTCAACACTCTTGTCTATATCATGAGTCACTCTCTATGTATATAGTAAAGAAAAGAGGTGATGACTTATAACAGAAATTTTAGTAACTATTAAAAAATAAGACAATGATTTTAAGTTATATTTTGGACTTATTCAAATTAATTGATTCAAATGATACTAAAAGTATTCAAACGGCCAAATAAAAATCGTTAAAGCTCTCACCAATGTACAATATACTCGAAGTTACGATGAGTAAACAGCCTATGGGCTAATAGTTCTGAGTAATCGCAGGTGGCAGCACACAACAAAGTTTCCCGAAGACCGCACCAATATAATATCAAATATTTAAAGCAGAAGACCGTTAGAACACTCAACGATTCACACTATACTCACACATTAAGCTGATAAGAACAGATACTACACTTTGATCTTAACCAAGAGACCGAGAAGCGATAATATTACAAGGCACTTTGCATAACCAGTTAAAACATTCCTAGTTTGTAATAGCACAAAGTTTATATAAATTGTTATTTTTTATACCGGTCGCATAAGGAAGAGCACGGGTTCCGGGCCGGGCGAATAGCCTTCAGGATTACGTTTGGAACGTAAGCACACACTGTCTATATATAGTATGTATAGTTCAATCCCTCTCCACGCTCTGACTTGTGTCTACGCAAAAAGTTCGCGACTCGAGATTTCAGAAACATAGTCAAACGAAAGTGCCCAATGGGCCAATAGAAGTTATCACTTCAAAAAATTACCTGAAGTTCTTACTTAATAGTCTTTAAGATAGCCTTTACGGTACTGGTGGTATAGTCTTTAGCAGTATGTCAACATGCTGATACGGAAACTGATCCAGACGACTTTTAATGTAAGTTTTCATCATAATTATTAATGACTTTCAGGCCTTGAATCGTGTTAATTCATTGTTAGAACACATAAATACGAAACATATCGCAATGTGGGAAGGTTTACTTCTGACAAGGAAATAGTAAACAATTATCTAAAGATCTATATAGAGTGCTTTTCAACTTTTTAAATTTATTCAGACTTTTTTAGAGCCTGTTTTTTTAGCAAAATACAAGTTTTTTTATTTTGTTTTATAGTCAGTTGGGTTCAATGTGACTTCCGTTAGTGATTTTGCAGACATTTTATCTGAAGTCGATTTCCTGCAAAACTAGTGCAGCATGTCAGTCGTAACCTTTCAACCATTGAAAAAAGGGCCTTAAACTTTTTACTTAATGCTCTAAAGTCATTAAGTACCACATTTTAAATTTAAACTTACTTATATAAAATACAGTCTTCAAATACTGTATTAAATGTTAGTTTTCTGTATCACATTACAATTATTATGCAATTGAAATTATTTATTTTACCCCTCTTATGTCACTTTAAACGTATTATTTATTTATTATTAGTTTTATTGATATGATGCATAAATAGAAAATTATATAGTGTTAATGACCTGACTGTATAATGTCATAATGAAGATCATCGTTATGTTAGATGGATGGAAGAACATGTTTTAATCATTCGCTGTCCTGTAACAATATATTAATTTTGCCTTTGACATGTCAGGATTAAGGAAAGATGAACATGGAAATCCTGAAGAGGAAGAGAACTTCGAGGAAGCAATCCATGCTGTAAACTTTGCACTGCAGCCAACCATAGTTCCTAAAAGTATTGAAAAAATCCTGAATGATGACTGCTGTATCAATTTAACATCTAAGGTGAGTGATAACATTACCATAAAATGAATGCATGGGAATCCGATGAATCGTATGAGCCTGTTTACTTTATGCAACAGACTGATTTGTGATCTCCGTTTTAACAAGAAATCAAAGATAATTTCCAATATTTGTATTTCAATCTTTTTAATATTATACACATTTGTAAATAATGTCAAGATTTTTGTAAAAACGAAGGTACTTTCACAAATTGATATAAAACATTACGCATAGCCATCTTGATGTATGTTTTTAGTCATTTTTATAGTCAGTAACATTGGATGCAATAGCAGATAAAAAAAACAATTGATTTTGTTCAACTGCTTCAGAAGTTTTAATAATAAGAATTATTTGGAAATTTATTTAAAACTAAAAACTAGCATGCCAAGCTAAACACTCTAAAAGCACAGATAATTTGGACTTTAAACTAAATACTTTCATATAATTCACTAAATAAAACAATTGCATAATTGACAAAATTTGGAGCACTATTTCTTGATGAATTTAATTGATACCTGCTAAAATTATGTATCTTATGGAAGCACTTGGCACTGAAAATAATTCAACCACTCAGCTGAACCGCTCACATGAGTTGAGCGAAATTATAAAATTTAGTTTATTTGTTTTAGAGTTTCAAACAACTATTTGGGAAATTGGTCTACTTACGATGACGTTGAATAGCTGCCTCCGTGTACGAAATATTTAAGTAGAATTTGTTTGCACCTTAGCCTCAAGCTCACGTTTATCGATTATCGACTGAGCTTTGCGAGTTTGCACCTTGACCTTGTGGTTTAGAATTTTGGATAGCTTTGCTTCGCACTCATCGGACAAACTTGCTTCGCGAGTTTACATCCCGGCTGTCAACCTTGTAACAGAAGCTGCCCCACGGTAAAATTCCTCTCGTGGATTTGAACCGAGTACTTAGATAGTATTTTACGTTTTATCGATTTTGGAGGAACCAGACGAGCTATAAGGTCGTGTAAAAAAGCAAAAAGTGCAGAATAATATCCTAAATTTATTTTTTTTTCATTAAACCCTAAAAAATATTTATTCTAGTACAAAAAATCTAAAAAATATTTACTTGCCATAAAAAAAGGATTTTTTCTGCTAACGAACTTGTTTAAGATGCTTAACCCTTTCCCCAGCCCCGATACGCAACTAGGCCACACGGACTTCAATGTCGGGCCGGCCCCGACGTCGCTATGACAGCGTTCTATGATTGCATTTGAACGGACATAGTTACTTTGATGACCACTAGGGTTGATGTTTTAGATGTGCTGCTATCTGTGAAATTTTCTCAGAACCATTAGAGTTCAATTTCTTTGGTAAATAAATTTTAGAAAATGTAATATTTGCAGTCTTTGGCCGCTCTGTAAACAGCTGTCTGCTTGTTTTGTTACTACTTACTACGCAGTGTTTTAGTGAGCTTACGCGTTGTTTAGTTTTGTTGTACTAGGTTATCGTGTGTAATTTCACAGTTTATTTTTTAATATTGTTCTTTTTACATGACTGGAGTGGCGACGGAACTTTTGTTTCGAACCTGAGTGATTCCAATATTACCAATAAGTTTTGAAAAAAGCTTTATGAAATGTATTTAATTCAATAAGTTTTGACTATGAGTCAAGTTTTAAAAAGGAAAGTATTTTTATAAGTTGCAGAACCTGTCTGTACAAAAATGTACGTTGTGAAGTGATGTCAGATGTGGCGTGATTATGGTACGATATAGAAATAAAATATGATTGGTCGATTCCTCTCTTACCCCTATACCAAACATGTACTAAAAACTACCTGTTACCAGGCATTCTGTTCCCAGCCAACATTAAGAGCAGACCATGAGTTTATAATACTAATGTGTTAATAATTTCTTAAATCCTTATTTATTTCAGTTGATGTTTGGGAGTACAAATGCACTCCCAATACATCACACTTTACTTACTAGTTTTGACCTAAAAATGCTGTTGCTAAGCAATAAAATAAATTGATGAGGCAATTTTGTACAAGTTTGTGTCAAAACTAATTTTTTTCATAAAAACATATTTTTTTAGAAAAACTTGTTTTTTAATTAATATTTTTTTATAATGTATTATTGTGTCTCACATATTTGTAAAGCACTTAGGCTAACAACAGACGAGACACCGGTGTACGGGACACTGGTAGCGGTCGGTGTCCGTGATCGGTAGCCGACTCGGACACTGCAGAGACACCGGTGACTCTGACGTCACAGCCACCTTCTATTTATTTTCGAAACATTCAGAAAGTTCATAGTTCCAGTCAGTAGGCTATATAGTTTTGTTGGTTCTTGTGATTTTGGTCGTGTTTGTTGCAAACTGTTTGTGCGTTTTCTAAATTTGTTTAAGTAGTACAAAATATGTTGGAAGTAGAAGAAATTATATCTCTGGGAGTTGTTATAAATGAACATATGAAAAGAAAAAAGAAAAGAAATAGAAAATTATGGGTACACCCAATTAATGATTGTAGGCTTGAAAAAGGAGCGTTTTATAGTTTATTTCCGGAACTTTTATCGGATGAAAATAAATTTTTTAATTATTTTCGGATGAGTATGAATACATTTAACGAGCTCTTTGGCAAATTAGAACATAGTTTATCCAAACAAAACACAAATATGCGCCGCAGCATTCCTGCAAAAGAACGACTTGCTGTAACGATAAGGTAAGAAAATATTATTTACTATGATAAATAATACACATTTCAGTTTCTTATTACAATTATTTAATAAGTTCAGTCAAAATAGTGACAACTTTGCAAAAATGCGCCTAGAGCTGAAAATAGGGTTAGGTATTGAATATACTTTTGATATTTTATTTTTAATAGTGTATTCATGACCTATACAAATTTCAGCTCTTTGCGAATGTTTGCAAAGTGAAATGTACAGTATATTTTGACAGGACTATAATGCAATTAATTAAAACAATAGTAGGCCTACATGAAAACAACAATTAACAACTAGTAAAATTGTAACGAAAACAAAGTTTTAACGTTTAGAAACATAATAACTACAAATAAAATACTGGAAAATTCAGAAAACAAAGGCACTTTGTAGAAATTGCATTATGGATGAAGGCTGTATAAAGAAAAAGTACTTGAGTCTTCGGAATCGACTATAGAGTTATTAGGGGAAATTGCAAAGCTTGGATTTTGGTTTTGTATAATTACTTGAGAATTAGAATGAAAGTTGTTAGATGGATATGGGGACTGATAATTTTGAAAAGAAATTGTAGAAAATTGTTGAGAAGATGTTGAGGGTTGCGAAGGAGATGTATGCTTGTTATATTTTGCCAAAACCTGCAATATTTCTGATTTGGCAAATAATTTTTGTTCTTGCGGGATAGTTTTTAGGTGGGTATGAAGTGACATCAAGAATAACATATCGTCATCTTTATTCATTTGGTTTGAACGATATTTCAATGATTCCATTAGAGTTTCATTTAATTTGATTAATGCTTCCTGTGCATCAGCCCCCCTTTTGCGACTTTGCTTTCGAGTATTCTGCTCTTCAGGTATTCCATCAGCAGTTGCAGCTATAGGCGTTTCTTCCACTTCTATATCCAGACTTGAGGTGGTACTGCAAAAAATATATTGAAATTTAACTCTCTGCTACTATTTATATTAATTTTATGTTTAGGTAAAAATCAAACAAACTAGTAATAACCGTGCCTAGATGCATTTTGTTTTAACTTGTTCATACAATATGAAAACAAGGCATATTTAATAATCAATTAATTAAATAATTACAAAAAAAAATATTACCTCAAAATAGAAAAAAGTAAGCTCAAAATGAATATTCTTTCTTAAAATGTAATTTTACTTACGTTTTGGATGTAATTGTAGGCATTAAAAAAGACAACAAATCAAAATAAACATATTGCTTCCTATTTGCAACACCACTTCCACTTTTTGTATTTTATTGTTTAGCCAATTCTCGGCTGAAAGAATTTCGAAGGCTTTTCCACCGTCTTTGCATATCAACACCTAAAAAACAAACAAAATATCAATTTTATTTACATAAAAACTTAATTTTGTAGATGATAAATGTTCTTTTTTCAATCTGAAAGTAATATTTATCCTTTTGTCTCTAATTGCAGATACTTAGCGAGCGGGTCATGTCTGCAAGATCTAAACTATCAATACAGAATTGGTGCTTCAACATTATCTCAAATCATTAACGAAGTATGTGCTTTGATTTGGAATAAATGGAAAGATGCTTGTATTGCATCTTCTAGTTCAGAAAAATGGCTAGAAATTGAGAAAGGGTTCCGTATTAATGCTAATTTTCCTAACTGCATAGGTGCGCTGGATGGAAAGCACATCAGATTAATTAAGCCAGTAGACAGTGGTTCACTATACTACAATTATAAGAAGTATTTTTCCATAGTTTTACTTGCAGTTTGTGATAGTAATTATCAATTTACCTATGTCGACATTGGCTCTTATGGAAGAAATTCAGATTCTGGTATATTCATGAATTCTACATTATGGCGGTCATTAGCATCGGGTTCATTGGATATTCCCGAACCGATACCTTTAGGGTCAATGTCATCATCTAAAATGCCATTAGTGTTTGTGGCCGATGAAGCATTTGGTGTATCGAAACATATAATGAGACCATACGGAGGGAAATGTCTTACTTTGAAGAAGAAAATTTTTAATTACCGGTTGACAAGAGCAAGGAGGTACATAGAGTGTACATTTGGAATTCTTGCAAATAAATGGAGAATTCTCCACAGACCATTAAATGTTGAAATAGAATTTGCTATAAATATAATCAAAGCCTGCACAATTCTTCACAACTTCGTTCGTGCCCGAGAAGGTTACGCATTTGATGATACATTGACATATGAAGGCTTACTTGATATTGGAAATGCCAACGTTAGTAGTGGACAACAACCAAACCAAATAAGAGAACAATTTGCAGAATATTTTGTAGGGGAGGGAGACGTAGAATGGCAATACGACAGAATTTAAAATTAATTGGTTTTTATTTATTTTTAATGTTATCAATTAATGTATATGATGGACCAAGTATTATAAAAAAAATATCATTACAAAAACATATGAAATAAGTAAATAAAATAAATAGCACAACTTCACAAATGAGTTTATTTTAATCGGAAGACTCGTAAAATTCAGACCCAGCACAGGAGTATCAGAAGCACGGTCCTTCTCTGTTTTATTCACTGATTTGTACCACCTATGGTATTCCTGAGGTATAAACCTTCTTCGCGCAAATGTCGTGGTCTTTAGTCGTATGAACGATACCTGGCTGTCGTGCTACAATGTGTAGGAAGTCGGTTGCCCCCACTGCAAGGGACGACTGCCATTGTCGTTTGACCATGAAAAAAGAGGCCTAGAATTATAAAATTGATAGAATGTGGTTAAATATTGCGATAGAGTTTTAATTCTTTTATTGTAGGTCTATATTTATTATTTATATGTGTCATAAATTTCAAACGAATCGGATGAATATTTCTATAAAAAAAACATTTTTTTTAAACATAGGCGTGAAATAAGACTCGGACCATAAAAAGCAATAAGCAGAGCATTTGGTATAGCAGATTCATAAACACCTAAATTATTATAACCACAAAGTTTTTTTCTGTAGGCCTACATACATAAGAGAAACTTCAAAGGAAGGAATCTGCAGAAAACATTGCACATCAAAAGTCAGACCAACAAAATTGTTGTCAGCCAATAGAGCCGATAGATGCTGTTAGCCTAGTACTGTACACTTTTGAATTATAAATCATCATCATTATTATTTACTCTTCAATAATCATTTTCTCATTTAAATTATTTTTTCATGTTATTTTCATTGTTTTCTAGAATAATTGTATTCTCTTTTGTATATATTAATAAATACACACATTTCATTTCGGAGTATGATAATGAAGTTTGACCATAAAAAAGAGGCCTAGAAATTTAAAATTGATGGCCTAGTTGCTTAAATCTTGTAGTAGAGTTTTAAGTTTTGTATATTATATTCATACGTATATTGTTTTTTTATATTTTTAATTTCATACAAATCGGATTATTATTTTAGGAGAAAATTCATTTTTATCGAAGACAAGTTCATCGAGACTGCTTATAGGCTAAAACGCGTCTTATTCCAAGTATTCCATAAAAATCAAATTTCTACTAAAATAATCCTCCGATTTGTATGAAATTAAAAATATAAAAAAACAATATATGTATAAATATAATATAACAAAATTACACATCTACGATAATTTTAAACTAAATAGGCCAGCTATTTTATAAACGCATAATATAATCAATGAATATCTATTTTCTAACAATTTTTTTTAAATAAAAATATTACCCGATTTGTTTGAAATTTATAATACATATAAATAACATATATATAAATATAATATACAAAATGTAAAACTCTACTACAATATATAAACACATAGGCCATCAATTTTATATTTCTAGGCCTCTTTTTTTGTATGGCTAAACTTTACTATCATACTCCGAAATTAAATGTATTTAAAAATATACATAATAAACAATGTATGCATAATTGTCTACAACGGTTAGCATGGAGAGTGAATGAGCGATAAGCCAATGTATAAATTTAAGGCCTATACATTGTTTATACACTCACTGTGTGTTATTGAATTGTACAGAGCGCCAGAATTTTACGGGCAGGGAATTTGAGATGCGAAACATATTAGAGACTTAAACAATAAGTTTTTTAACGTAGGCCTACGGCAAAGATTTTATTTTCAAAAACTACTTGTTAAATAGTACAACAGGCAAACTAATTTAAATGGGGGCCTGCAAACGGGCCAATAGAAGTTTTCACTTAAAAAAAAAATATAGGCTATACTTACTTTTCTTCTCTTTGACATCTTGCGGAAGGTTTTCAAAGTCTTCAATAAATGTGCAGAAAACTTCATTCCAACAATGCTTTTTTAAACTCTTATTTGAATATTCATGGCTTGTCACATTCCACAAACAAGGTCGGTTTCGAATAATTTCGATAAATAGCTCGGTGTCAAAATTTTCTACTGACATTGCTATATATTTTACCAATTAATAATTTTGTTGTGAATTTGTAAAATTAAAATGATAGACCTAGTTAAAATAAATACTATAATAATTGAACAATTTAATAAAACGCAAAGTATTAAAAAAAGTAAAACGCAACAGCTTTCAAACGTAAACAATTTACTAAGTTTTAAATAGTGGCGCGCTACAAGTGTCTCGTCTGATAGTCACAATTCAAACGAATGCCCTTGCGGAATCCCGTACACCGTCCGGTGTCCCAGCTTCTCGCGGGGAGAGACACCGTAGAGCCACAGAATCTGGTAGCGCGCTACTCAGTGTCTCATCTGTTGACACACATTTAATTGATAGTACATTTAGTGTCCCGTACACTAGTGTCCCGTACACCGGTGTCTCGTCTGTTGTTAGCCTTACTTTTGTTTGTAAGGATATAGACAACAAAAAACAAACCACAAATATTTTTCTTTCAGCTTAAAATATGTCAAAAATTCTTGTTATTTCCGGTTTTTGGTTACGAATTTGTATTTGTTTCAATAAATACAAATAATAAAAATATACTTGAAAATAAAAATATATGTTTTATTTAATACCAATCTATACTTTAGACAGAAGCCTTTTAGAAATTAAAGAAATCTTTTTTTGAAGTAAACAAATTAAATATGCAATTTTTGCACAAAATAAATAAAGCCGATTACGAAACAGGGCCCCCAGTTAATAGGAGGGTAAAGGGTTAAAAATGCAACGTTTCTATCAAATTTGGGCCAAATCGAGCATAATATGCCGCAGTTAGAATGTAAACATATATATATATAATTATATATATATATAACATTTTTAATGGCACCACAAATCATGTTCTGAGGACCATGATTGGTGCTCATTAACCACTCCCAACCTTAGGTCACACCATAAGGGTCGCTGAAATAGCTCATCTTTCCTACGGAAATTTACTAATGAAGGTGGTTAATAAGATCTTCAAATTGATATCAGTATAATAAAAAATATACAATAATTTTAAGCTCTTAACATTGAATGAAGCTTTGAGTGAAGGTGGTATGTTTGTTATTAACCTTTTGTAGTAGGAAATGTTTGCTTATTAATCCTTCAAAAGTTCACATTATAATAAAATCGTGTTTTTCCTTTAACCCTCCCAGTGGCAGACTGCCCAAAGTGACGTTCTCTCAGGCGCAAGATGCAGCTATTTCGACAGTTAGCGAGAATTTGCATACATTTGCATTTTCGATTAATTAATTCACTTAGAATTATCCAATCGTAATAAAAGTGGCACCATTGGAAAGGAAATGAATTAAACTTTAATTTTTGTATTTACAACTTTTTCGTAAATCGTATATTTACATACTTAATCATCGTTTTAAAATATGCACATCGGTCTACAGCTCTTTCCGTGCACGAATGTGCATACAATTGTACTGTTATTTCCCACTTCTTCAACGTTTAAGGCCATCTACAATAATGTTTCTTTGGCAATTATAACGATACCATTGGATTCGTCAAGATTTTATCTTTCTGTTGGTGTCTTCCATCAGATGTCACTATAAAACTAGTATTTTTCCAAGAAATACTGTAAACCCTTGCGATTGGACCGTTTCTCAACCAATGAAACAACCCATTTGTCAACCGATATTGGGAAGGCATTGCCTTATGTTTTGACAGATTTCTTTACACCAATTTGTACAGCAAAGTTTGAAGTTTGTAACGGTGGGAAGTAATCCAGAAATAACCGGTTTTTTGTTTGTATAGACGACAGTTGAAATGTTCGTTCTAGTAAGAAACTCTAGCGCGTGGGTTCCCACGTTATACAAGTGTCCGTCCTATAGGCAGAGTGTAAGGTAGCGGCTTTTCATTAGATTGATGTCATTTTGTTATTCAAATAAATATAACTCGAACACTTTTGTGAACTAAGGAAAGACAAGTATACCGTTCTTTTTTTTTATTTATCCTCTACACTTTGTTACAATAATATTTCATTTTTGGGCAAAGCATATATTAATAAATGACATTACAATCTAGGCCTAGGTTTGTTACCAGTCGTGTACTTAGAACATAAAAACTGTTTTTTTCAAAATAAAAAATTTTAAATTGATAAATGTTTTTATACAGTTCTTTTTAGAACTAAATTACGAAACTTTTTTACGCTTACGAAAAAATACAAAAAATGTTTACTACTTGTTATGTAGGCCTAAAGTTGAACTTTTTCCTTTCGTTACTGAACATTTTTTGTTTCTTAAGCTATTAACTTTTACAATTTCAAAATAAACTAATTTTTAGTGGCATATTTGAATTCTTTGAAGTTTCTTCTACAAAAAAGCTATCGAACACTTTTGGATTGGGGTTCATTTACTATTTTTGGCGAATTATTAAAAATATGCTTGCAAAACGCTAAAAACGGGCTGGCCAATTTTAGCTTTAACCGTGCCAGTTCTAGGGTTAAAAAATTAAATTTTTTTTAAAACTGAATGCTAACAAAGAACTTAACTTTGGGAATCTCAAGAATCAATGAATGTGGTATAACATGAATTCATTGTCTGAGACAAGACATATATATTGAAAAGAGTTAGGAGAGACCCATATCATAAAAGCATAGGATAAACAAATTTGTTATTTACTATCCTAAATGGACTACTTTATTTTTATATTCAGTACAAACTTTTTATGTGGAATCTTTTTGGTTTATTTCTTTTATTTTTTAGAGCAAGCCTTTTTGGATTATTGCAAAAGCCGTTCGAGATTTTATCGATAACGAGGGAGAAGGAAATTTGCCGCTCCGTGGATCCTTGCCTGACATGACTGCAGAAACTGGTCGTTACATTGCTCTTCAGCAGGTGTAAGAAAAATCTACATTTTATTTTATGTTTTTAATTTTACTGGAAATCTCTGAATAGTAATAGTTTTTTTTATTTTCCTGTTTGTGAAAATTGTTCAACCCTTATGTCGGCCTGAATTATTGCCTCCATATTCATTTTGAAACTCACCGTATACAGTACACTCATACATCATGTTCTAATGTGTTAAATAAAAGATTTTCTTTGTCACTTAGTATACTGTATTTGATTTAGTAGGCCAATTGTTTATTTCTAGACCCATTTGAATACAATTAATTTGAATATTTGTGTTTCTAGAAACATTGTATAGTACAGTTGATATGCGAATAATTTGGTAATAAAAACCACCTCCCGTCGCAATAAGTTTGTTGTCCTATGTCACAGATATCACAATCAAGCTGCTAGAGATGCTGAAGTAGTATACAGAAGGGTTCAACAGCTGTTACGTGAGCTGACCCAACCTGATGATACAATCTCCGAAGCCGATGTAAAACAGTTTTGTAAACATGCTACAAATTTAGCACTTGTCAGAGGTTCTAGTATAGCTGATGAATATGATCTCCGCAGTAGGTCTGCTAACAATATAGGTAGGTTATAACAAGTGTAAAGTACAGTTAAACCTCTTTAATCCGGACCCCATTATGACGAACTTCGCTTAATCCGGACAGCCAGTTGACTGCAGGTTATAAAGATTACATTCAGCTAAATTTGGATTAATAAGTAAGTCCACAAGTTCTAAGTAAGTCTTGTTTCCTGTGTTTTATAAACATGCCTTAAGCACAGAATGGACCTTTCATATTCACAGTGTAATACATTTTACTACATGTTTTATGAATTAACGTATTAATATTGTCTGTACATACAACTAAACTCAAAATACATGTTAGTTTTCTATAAAGGGTGTTTCATTATGTACCTTTGTTCATATTAAGGTTATTTAATTTAATCCGGACTTTCAATTATCCGGACGACTTAGAGCCCCAATTAGTCTGGATTAATGAGGTTTTACTTAATGCCTATCTGTTTGAAACATTTTGTAGTTGTGTTTGCTTTACTTCGTGTTTAGTTGATGTACAAATGGAATAACTATTTAGGGATCCGAGGGCGATTGACTGGGGGTCCTATTCGGATCAGAAGTCGGCAGTACTCGGCTCCATGACAGGGGCTATTGCAACCTTTCCAGATGTGGATCGAGTGGCCTCCTCACTTCAGGAGGCAATAATGTACTGCTATGTGGATAACTGCCCTCTGCGATCTAAAACTGGTAGATCCAATACCAGATGGTGGTCTCCGGACCTTGGTCGCAGAAGGAAACAATTAAGAATTCGGTTTAATATCTCTAAGCGGAGCGGTGATTGGAGGGAGTACCACCTAGCTCTCACATCATACAGCAAAACTATTAGGTTATTGAAAACTTGATTCCTGTAAAGCATTCACCAACAAAGTGAATTGCCAAAAAAAGCAGCTAGACTGCAACAAGTAATGGCTTCAAAACCTCATAATCCTGTGGGCACCTTACGGAAGCTGACAGGAGGTTACACTAAAACAGCGGAAGAGACGCTCAAGATATTACTTGAAACTCACTTCCCTGGATGCATAAATAGTGACACTGCAGACGGTAGTCGAAGTCAAGGGGAGGTAGCTCTTGGCTGAGGGCATCCCGGGCTAACTGGAAACTGGCCAGAAGCATTGTCACAATTTCTAAACTAAAATGGGCGATAAATAAAATTCAGCCCATTTAAATCACCTGGCGGAGACGGAATCTATCCAGCATTATTGTAGGAAGGACCAGATTCCCTGTTCCAATGGATCTGCAAGCTATCTAGAGCCAGTGTAGCCTACGGCTACATTCCACAGGCATGGAGGGTCAACAGAGTAACATTCATTCCTAAGCGCAGCAGAGCAAATTACTCTTATGCCAAAGCTTATTGACCCATTAGCTCATCCTCGTTTCTCTTGAAAACAGTGGAAAAATACATAAGAAAAGGGGTGCTCTCCTAGGTACCTTTTCATCGAAACCAACCGGGAAAATCCTGTGAAACTGCTCTACATAGTCTGGTGGGCAGAATCGAGATCACCCTGGCAAGGAAGGAAATAGCACTGTACTCTTTCTTGGACATAGAAGGTGCATTTGACAATACATCATTTGATTCAATAGTGCGAAAACTGCAAGAGTGAGATGTGGACCCGCCCGTAACAAGGTGGGTGCACTCCATGCTTCGAAGCAGGCGCATACAAAGCTCCCTACTTGGTGAATCGATTGAAGTCACAACCACAAGAGGGTGCCCACAGGGAGGATTTCTTTCACCTCTACTGTGGAGCTTGGTGATCGATGGTCTCATTACAGAAATTAGTTGGTCAGGAACTTACATCCAAGGCTATGCAGATGACATAGCAATCTTGGTTATTGGTAAAAGTGATGACACTGTCTCGGATATCATAAACAGAGATCTGAAACGTGTTAAAACATGGTGTGCAAGGGAAGGCCTCAACGTCAATACCAGAAAAACCACTATAGTTCCCTTCACAAGGAAAATAAACTTAACAGCCCTGGAAAGGATATCCATGGACAACACCCGGTTGAATATGTCAGTGTTATCTGGGAGTGATTCTTGATCAAAAGCTTACATGGAATGCACACCTGGACAATTAGATTCTTAAGGCAAAATGGGCGCTACTGACAACCAGACACTTTACATGGAATGCGTCGCATATGTAGTCTTTCAATTCATCAATGGTCTGTGGCTTTTTGTAATAAACAGAGTCCTTGACGACACCCCATACAAAATAATCCATTGGCATGATATCTGGTGAAGGTGGAGGCAATATCTGCCCTTCGACCAATCACTTTTTTTTCAAAAGTTCAATAATCGTGGACTGCAGTGGTAAAATGTGGTGGAGCACCATCATGTTGGAAGTAAATTTCCTGAAATTTTTCAGCACACGTCATGAGTCTTGGTACCACGTAATTTTGAAGCATATCCAAATATTTATCTCCTGTCACAGTTCCTTCAGAAAAGTATGGTTCAAGTACGCCAAATTATGATATTGCCCCCCCCCCCCAAACACTAACACCTGGTTGATTGAGTTGTTGCTCTAACAAAAGATTTTGATTTTCAGTATACCAGTAAGTACAGTTATGTCTGTTAACTTGTCCGCTTAACTTAAAATTTTATTGAATAAAAGAGGATCATGTTTGTGTTTGTTAATCATCGATTCACAAAACTAAAGGCGTCGATCTGGCTCATCTTCAAGTAGCCCATGTACTAAACGTAGAATGTAAACATTAAATTTAAGTGTGCATAACTTTCTTTGCACAGAGCTTCGTGATAACTCCACCTCAGAGGCTAATCGTCTGGTAAATTTTTGTGGACTTTGAGTCACAGCTAATCATATGCTCAATTTATTTTCCTCTGTTGCGACTGTTATTAGGCGGCCAGATCTTGGTACATTCATAACAGCGTCATGTTGTTCAAATTTATCTCGTATGGTGTACACTGTTTGTCTAGAGGGTGGGTTTGAAATGTCTACCCCATTCATTAATAACTGCAGTAGCACCACTTTTATAAAAAGTTATTAAAGCAAAAATCCTTTCTTCTTTCGTAAACATCGATACAATTACTGTTTAACGCAAAAACCAATTCGGAAACTAAACATGTCTAGCTGACTAGACCGATTATTGTCACCAACTTGATAACGCATAATTATCAATATTTTGTAATACCAACAACACACGGGCTAAAACTATTGTATTGGCTGTCAATTTGTTTTTACCAACTATCAAGCGGCTTTTGTACCATCCTATGTTTGCTACATCAGTTTTTTATTATTTTAAAATTAGAAATTTATTTTATAATATAATTAGTGCAAATTGCTGTATTTTTAAAATTTTCAGCATTGCAACTTGAAAACCCAGATAGTTTGATGGTTTATTATGTGATGCTAAGAGGAGTCGAACGTTTCTATGCTGATTACAACACATACCCTGGAGAATTTGATGATCAAGTTGAACCTGATATTGTCAAGTTGAAGGTATAGTATCGGTTCAGAAAAAAATATATATAACTAATCAATCAATCTATTTGTAGTGAAGTAATTTTGTCTTGTGTGATTTCCTTGAATATGGTGTTTGAAGTGCAAACACGTCTTAATTTTAAGAAATTAGAAACGTGGAAACAGCTAGGTATATTTAACTTATAAGTTTACCATCTTACAAAAGTCTACTGTTTGTAGCTACTTTAAAGATTGGAATTTGTAAAGAGGAACAAAATGAGCTTCACAAACTTTAGAGAACTTATCATTCAAAAAATATGTTGAAGTTGTTCAGTTAATACCAAATGCAATCATTAATCCTTTAAATGCTATGCCCGTTTATTTACATTCTGCTACTGCTATATTGTAGGGCTATACCCGAATATAAAAGTTTACCCTTTTCAACTTCATGTTATAGGCTTGTTTTAAAATTTATAGCTTGTACTATTTTGCACGCATAAGTGCTGCTCTGCACTAGAAAATCTATGAACTACTGGCCTTGAATCATTCTACACCATTAAAAACAAGTGTGAGTGTTACACTATAGAGAGCAGAGTTAATGGCATGCTTTAGTTTACACAATGGCGGTGTCTTATTTTGGACTTACTGAAAGCAATGTTGAATGAGTTCTTTGGAAAGTGAAGATGATGATTTAAAAAGTGACATTGGTGATAGAGGAGAACCAGTTCTTTTTAATTCAGAAAACCATAATAATAGGCATTTTTTAGATGATATGAGCATGGGGCGTGTACGGTAGAGAAGTAGAGACCCAACAAATGTTTCAATGGAAAAATAATGTTCAATAATAATTTTAGAACTATATTTACAACCCATAAGGTCCATTTTCCTTTTCTGATCAACTAATCTTTCCTAACGGAAAATTCTGAATTGTACTACTGCTGCCATTCCTAATTTAGCTCGCGGGTGTTACAACTCTTGTCCCAACATAGCAGTGTGTACATGGCTATAAACAATTATTGTAGAGCTTAAGATGCCTAATTTAACCAAATGAATATTTGCAATATAATATATCTCTCTAAAAAAGTAACTTAACATGGGTGGTATATGTTTTCTCGAATTGATGACTTTGAGCCATTTTATCAATTGTGGTTTAATCTCAGATGAAAGTCGAACTAAGTTTAACTGACATTCCGTTTTATCAATCAAAATGTAATTTTAATTTTCGTAATCTTGGTTTAAACTAATTTGGCTATACTGTTTTTAAGTGAACAAATGTATATAGAATACATAGGTTTGTAGGTTACTACGAATTTTCTATTATTTTACAATGTAGCTGTGATAGGCCTGAATAGGCTTTTACAAAAAATAAATTATTGATGTGTAGCTTTTAAATAGTGCTAACTGAGACTAGACCCTATCCGGTTACACCAGGATTGTTGGAGAAAGGTATAAACTAACTGTAAAATGTCACAAAATATTTAAAATTTTATGTGTTATGTCATTGTACGTTATACAATAGTTAAGTAATAATAGGCCTACTGCATTTTGATAATTAAAACCATAAATTATTATTACAGTAGTAGTAGTCTGTATTGTATTTTCAGACTATAAAAAATACAGTACTTAAGCTATGAAATAAACAAAACAAACAAAAAAAAAACAGTTGTGCGGTAAGTAGCCCTTCTTGAACATTTCCAAAAGAATCAACTGCTTCTCTGACGAGATCGCTTCCGCTTAACTATGAGCATTTGGGCTGTCTCTCCATCGACTTTAAAGCAGTATCGAAACATGCAAATGCCTCACTTGCTGCAGCTCCTATTTCTGATTTGACTGGAATAATGTCGTCTTCTTCATCTTCATAAATAGTGTTTGTCTTCATCACCAGTCAGCATTTGGAAATTAGAGTCTGTTGAATTACACTGCAGCCAATTGTTTATGTCATCTGAAGTGCATTCAGAACAACAAGAAACTTGTTAAATAATGTTCTGGATTTCTTCTGGTAATATGTCGTTTTCCTTATCTCGATTTTTCAACATTTTGAAAAACTCTAGGCTCTGTTGATCCACCCAAAGGGTTTCAATGACTGCCATTAATTAGCACAGGTAAGAACTGTCACGCGATATTTGCTAACTTTGTGACCAGGAGCGTCAGCTTCTTTCTTTGCAGCCAAAGTCGTATGAGGCAGTACTTTCCAATAAGGCCAGTTTCATCAGCATTGTACAAAACCTCAAGATCCTAAACCTCCATAACATTTTTAAATACTTTTCAGTTTCATCGTAACCAGCAGAATATTTTACACGGCAAAAAACAAGTTTTCGAATGCCATGCCTAAGTTGCAAAGTCAACCACTATCGCTTTGAATTTGGATAAACTCTCCATTTATTCAGCAAACATATTGGCTTTCTCTTAAACTATGGGCCAGATAAAGAATTTCTAACCGATTTCTGTTGAAGCCATTTTAAAAACGGCATCCTTTAGCTGCTTAATTTCAGTCATTGTCATTACTATTCTACTTGCACTACCGTCAATACCGTTCTATACAAAAATAAAATTTATAATATACGCAAAATTTTCCTTAATGTCTGAAATGGTAGAAGTTCTACAGACTCAAAGCTTTTGTCACTTACGCTAAACTGTTTAATAATTAATTTACACTTTGTCATGCATTGTTAGCACGATATGTTTTCTTTTTGAAGACATGTTTCACTTCAGTTACAGTTTACAACAAACTAAAATACATACAAGACAGCACTAGTGATATTGTAGCGATTGTAAAATTAACTCACACTGTACAGTAAACAACAAAGGCAGGCTGGCAGCGCTAGGGCATGCAAGTGCACACTTTGATATACACTGTCCAAACTCGGCGATATTTTTTCACAAATATTGCCAATCTGGATAGTCGGCCCTCTACTGTAATTGCCCTTTAATTTTAGAATAGAAGTATAGCATTTACATTTGTTACCAGCTTGATTACTAACAATGAATCGTGAGTGCTTTTTTAGTAATTATAATATAGAGAACATTTATAATTTGTTTTGAATCAAATTATTTCTATTGCATGGTTATTTACAAATCTTAATAATAAATAGGTAAGACAGTGAATTTGTAACAAAATTTGATAAAAATGTTGTAATATTGACTTAGTATGTAATTTGTTTTAGTCCAACATAGCCAAATTACTGGGAGAATGGGGATGTTCACCTCTGGCCAAAGATGATTATGTCCATGAAATTTGTCGCTATGGAGGAGCGGAAATTCATACTGTCTCTTCATTTTTAGGTAATACACATTATTTTTACCATTCCTTAAAGATTTAGAGATAATAGCCTTTCAGTAAATTTTCAATTGTAATAGCAAATTCATGAAATTTGAGCTGATTAAAACTCACTTACCTAACCTTTTAACTTAACACAAGGCACACTATTAGTACATTAACCCACATTAAATGTACTACTACACCTATTAAGTCAATCATGGTCTTGAGTCAAACATAATTATATACCTACTACTTCTTCCAATACCTAAACAAAACATAATTCATTCACATACATTAAAATATTTCTTACAACTTCACCTTCAATTCATGTTATTTGAAACTAAGAAAATAAAATTAGTTTTAGTAACACAGACAACTATGTTATTTAATAGTACAGAGTGTTTCAAAATAAATAACAGGGTTTTAAGGCTTTGTAGTTTTATTACATTTAACTTACTGTTATAAATAATACATCAAATGAAAGAGCAATTTCAACAGTTTTGTTGGTACACCTGTGCGCATGTGCGTGCACCGATTCCTCTGTCTTCCGTTAGAAAGTGCTAGTGGCAAAGATGCGACTAATGAACAGAAAGCTTTTTGTATTAGTTTGCAAGGACTGAATCTGTAGTTACAGTGCAACATGCTTTCCGTATTAAATTCAATTGTAATTCTCCAAGTGATAATAACACCTGTAGATGGTATCATCAGTTTGAAGACACTGGCTGTATTTGCAAAGGGAATAGTTCGGGATGACCAAGAGTGACCAGGGACGGATTGGCCCCCCTCAGCGGCCAGAGCATGTCGGTAGTGACCGGCCCAAATTTGATATATACATACAAAAATGAAGAAGGTAAATGAGATAAATAAACGAATGCTCGAATAATATATTGTCAATGTAATTATTATGAAAAATGAATACATTATTATAGGTGAAATCAAAGTATTTGAAAATTAGTGATTTTTTATGTTAATAGAAGATCTTTAAACACTGCATTTCTCTCGGCTACCACTTTAAAAATAAAACTGAAATGACATGTTATAATTAATTATGAACAATTACTTATTTTAAAACAAGACATGAACTAATCCTTGTTAGTATTTTACTAATCTAAAAGTAAAATATATAAATATATTCTTACTTTACTTGGAAAGAAAACCAATCACTTCACTTCCAGTTCACAAGGCGGCATAGAGTACACTACAGACTTGAGGCCCGCCATCTTGGTACCTTTCCTCATCACAACGCTGCACCTTGGAAAAAAATATCGATCGATACCTATAGATATACTATCGATATGGAATGTGGTTCCCACCCTGCTATTGATGGATTCTCTTATGTACAAGATCATACCTTACATTTTATGTACCTTGGGAGAAATTAGCATGTTGCATGCCGTGCACCTCTTGCACGGGCTGGTCCAGGGTCCATAGGAAATAGTACTTTCTTGAGTCTATGCTAATTATGAACTTTAAGTAGTTAACTATACATTAGTTAACTCTGATAATTTAGTTTCGCAAAAATGTTCTCGAAAATGAGTGAAAAACAGAAGCGTACTACCATTGACTATATAACTATTACTAGACTTCTCAAGCCCATAGTAATAGTTGATGCCGGGAAAAACGAAGGCACAGTAAGGGCACCTATCGGAAATAAACTGAAGCAAAACTTTTGGGTAGCAGTATGCCAGCGCTCCGTGGTGAAATCACGAACTAGTTCATTATCAGCTCGGGCAATTATTGTCGGCTCACTACGTTTCCTGTTTCCTGTGGTTTACTATTTTTACAACACAAGGTCTGATGCTGGTGTTCGCTGACCTTGTCTAGTCAATGATCAAACTTTACTGTTTTGACTTGGTTAAATCCGGAAAGTTCCTTTTTATACCTTTCTTCGTATATTCGTATACTTTCCTATACTTCAAAACGTCGGATTTGATTTTAAACTTTGCACACTTATCAAGGACCGATGACAGTGCAATATTAATTTTGTTGGGTGTAGTAAGTGAGCACTGATCATGGTCCCTAGAACACGATGTGATTTTCACCCCCTTCAAAACGTCTGATTGATTTTAAACTTTGCACACTTATCAAG
>JAGFPH010001169.1:59475-99449 GCA_018207615.1 Philaenus spumarius
ATAATTGCGGGAATGCAACTGTGTCTTAAATAATTGCGGAGATGCGACGGATTATTATAAAATCGGAACGGTAGATCTTCAGAAATAGCTATCAATAGGATTTTAACATAAAAGCCAAAAAGTTCCCTTTTAAATATGCACATGAAATAAAATTGACATTTCATAATTTTTTGATAATAATGACAACATTTTCTGTCATTTAAAACAAACACCTAAAATCGGTCCGGTACATCTTCAGAAATAGCTATCTATAGGATTTTAACATAAAACAAACAAAAAAACTCAAAAAGTGCCATTTTTTATAAAACCATAAAATAATATTGATATTTCATAATTTTTTGATAATAATGACAACATTGCCTGTCATTTAAAACAAACAGCGCTAAAATAGGCCCGGTAGATCTTCAGAAATATCTATCAATAGGATTTTAACATAAAACTAAAAAAGTGCCCTTTTAAATATGCCCATGAAATAAAATTGACATTTCATAATTTTTTGATAGTAATGACAACGTTTTCTGTTATTTAAAACAAACAGCACTAAAATCGGCACAGCAGATCTTCAGAAATAGGTATCATCGATAGGGTTACCAAACGTTTAAGGGTGAACGTTTCAGTAGAATTATTATATTAGTAAGATGAGTGGTAGGCCTAGTAATAAACGCAATAAAGATCAAGGTAAAGGAACGATTTTTAAGTTTTTTTAAAACTGATAAGCCAACATCAAGTAGACAGCTTCAGTGACAACAACAAACTTTAGTTCACTCTAATAATGAAAACAAGTACTGTACGTTTTCTGCTATTTTGTGTTGATGTACAAGTTTCTGTCTTTAGCCAAATACCGGTGCTGCTCCTACGACTCCTAGCGAGATGGTCCTGTACTACGTCTACTGATGGTCCTGGACCGCGGTACAGACGGCCCGTTAGCTCGGTTAGTCTAGTACTTATATAGTCAAAAATACTTATACTACTGTAAAAAAAATGCAAGGCAGACTTAATATTTTACAACGTTTAGATAAGGGTGAATCAGTGCAAAGTATTTGTAGGGGGTTTAATGTAGAGAAAAGTACAATTTATGACTGGCGGCGAAACAGAAAATCGATCAAGGCTTTTTCGTATGCAAATTGAAACAGAATCAGTCCTTTCTACTCGATCTACTTTGAAAAAAACCCATCATGAACTTGTTGATAATGCATTATGGGTGTGGTTCAGGCAGGAAGGTAGAAGAGGGACTCCTATAAATGGGCCGATTTTGAAAGAAAAAGCTATTGTACTTCATTCAAACTTGGGGAAAAAGCAAAATTCTCGGCATGCGATGGGTGGAAGATGGAAAAAACGCCATGGAGTACTCACCCTTGCAGTGTGTGGGGAGAAGCTCTCAGCAGACCAACCGGCAGCTAGTGGTTTGTCAGAAAAATTGCAGCGTATCATTGATTGTGCAAACTAATCCCAGAGCAAGTGTACAATATCGATGAGATGGGGCTTAACTAAAAACTTTTGTCTAAGAAAACCTTTGCCATTCCTCAAGAAACTCAGCATTGGGCTTTAAAGTAAATAAAGAAAGGATCAATTAATTTATGCTCAAACACAATTGGGACACATAAGATGCCTCTATTTGTGATTGGGAAGTCAGCCAAACCCAGAGCATTTAAAAACTTAAACATGTATTACAGATCCCAAAAGTCTGCCTGGTGAGTCTTATTTGTATAAGGAGTGGTTCATGGCCCAATTCGTTCCGAGTGTAAAAGAATATTTGATATCTTTGAAATTGCCAGTGAGGATCTCAGATTTCGAATGTGAGGATCACAGTGACATCAAGCTTTTGTATAATCCACCTAATGTCACAAGTATCTCACAGCCCATGGACCAAGGTGTCATTGAGTGCTTTAAGAGGAAATGCCGAAGGAAGCTTCTTTCAGAAATTCTGGATAAAATGTATGGTGATGACAGTGCAGGTCTTGTCCAGGTGCTCAAGATGATTAACATTAAGGACTTAATTTATATTGCTGCTAAATATTATGATGAAATCCCATCAACTATGTTTACTAAGTTTTGGAGAAAATTGTGGCCAGATGTCGAAAATCTCGTTGAGAAGAGCAAAGAAGACAACCCAAATCTATACCCCAAAACAAATAAGATTAGTCACCAGGGGACTAATAGTCAAAGTAACTTAGTTATCAGCGTTCTAAAAGTGTTAGCTTAGATATTTTCTCGATTGTTTTTGTTTCGGTAGTGGTTTAAGGAAACTTAGTAATGCTTATTTAGGCGTGCTATGTTTTGTTTCGTGAACCACTACCCTCGCAACTGTCACAAAACTTGATTGTCCCAAAGTGATTTGTTGGGAGATATGAGATATTCCTTGTTACAATCGAATAATATTGTGTTACAAAGGCAGGACCACTGAAACTCTACAGCACCTGTATCTGTAAGTATATGAGTTTATTATGGCTTATGTTAGATGTTAATAGGTTTACTGTGCTTCAAACAAATAAAGTGAAGTATACAAAATAGCAGTAGGTATAGACGTTTAACTCTATTTTGTTGTCGTGTATTGCTGATTTTTTTTTACGAACAACAATATAATGTTAATATCTTATCTTATTAAACGAGCAATTCTTGTATATTTGTATATTTATAAATTTATTTCGGGGGATCTTGCTAACGGCTCTAACGATTTTGATGAAAATTTGCATAAAGGGGTTTTTTTGATGTCAGGAATCGAATGCGCTACGTCATGTCTGCAAAAATGCGCATAAAATTTAAACACTGAACTTCTTTTTGATACCACCTTTTGAGTCACTTAGAAGTCAAATAGATACAACTTCTTTTTATACCACCTTTAAAGTCACTAAGTATTCAAATAGATACAATCCAGATGTTCAAAATACTGAGCGATGCTCGGTCGCTCAGGTACTATTATATTTATACTAGTAAGATCCCGTGATAAATCACGTGCAGATAAATTTGATACACTTACATTTTACTCAAAAACCTAAAATAAATTTTCTAAAACAAAACAAAAGATTATAGTTTACGTACATCAATGTCTCAAGAAGGTTGAATTCACTTGCGATTCTTACCATTGACAATGATAGATGCTAAACATGGACGGTATTATAACAAAGTTTGCTGCCAAGTCCAGAAAAATTCCTTTAATATAAGAAACATGTAAATATTTTGACAACATTGTTTTTTTATTTGTACAATAAAGTTTTTCTTTGAAAATTCAATTTTTATTTTTAGAACTTTATTTTTATTCATTGCCTTAGATTGCTTGATATATCATTATGATTTTTAACTCAGCATTGCAATGAGACTCCCCTAAATTGAATGTTTTTTGTGCCTTATCCCAGCAGAAAGTTTATGGGCCTTTCTTTCCCATAAAGCAACTGTAATTGGTGTTTCTTATGTTGATGCACTGTAACTATGGCTCTTCCCTAATCTGAAGAAGCTGAATCACAGAACTTTATTTGGCAGCAAGATGGTGCGCCATCTCACTGGTATATCTCAGTATGCGATTGGTTAAACGATGTTATAGCCGACCGCTGGATTGGCCGCAAGGAACTGGATGACAGAGCTTATTTCGCATGGCCTCAACGTTCACCCGATCTGATCCTATGCGATTTTTACCTTTAGGGGTTCATAAAGGATCATGTGTATGTGCTTCCGCTATCAGCTGACCTACGCGACTAGAGAAACAGGATTAAAGCAGTTGTTTCAACAATTTCTCCAGACAAACTGAACAAGGCTTGGTACAAACTCGGCTATCGACTCGATGTGTGCCGAATGGTTGAACACTTGTGGGAAAAACTGTTTTTTTCTTTCGTTTGATGTACTATTTATAATTGGAAGTTAAATTTAATAAATACTACAAAGCCTTAAAACTCCGATATTCATTTTGAAACACTTGTTGTAATAACTTTAATGTTGTTCCCTGATGGATTTTTGCTATCAGCTGAAACTGAATGCTTGTTCAAAATTGCTTTCAAAAGGTATATAATTCTGGGCCTCATATTATTTTGCCTTGCTAAAGTATATATATAAAATTTGTATTACTATTAATTGTTGTTTAATTTATATTTGATTTTATAAATTTAGTAAACTTTTAATCATTTTTCTATCTGTAGAAGTAACTTTATTTTTAACCTTCAGGTTCCTAGTAAAATTCTTTAAACTACTTCTAAATCAGTTCAATGTTTTCTCTTTTGTGTTTTTCAGGTGGCTGTGTGGCACAAGAAGCTATTAAACTAGTAACTGGTCAATACAGGCCAATTAACAACACTTTTATCTATGACGCAATTTCAACTAGTACAGCTACATTCCAATTATAAAATATTCATTGTTTAAAAAAATATATTATTTATTCTGTAAGTATGGTAAAAATGATTCATTTTTATATTCCTATTTACATTAGACATGTCTTTTGTTTACAGTAATCCTTAACACCTTACAAACTTCAGTTAATGATGAGGCTATCTTGCCATGTTAAAAATTGGATTAGGTTTTATTAAATTTTAATCAAGTGAAAAACCAATTGAAACAAAGAAAAACGTTTCTTAAACATTAAAATATAACAAACTTCACGGACTGTCCCATGAAGAGATTTAAACGTTTGATTTTGTATAGCTTGCCCATTAGCCCTCCAAAGGCTGACTATTTTGCTCTTTAGCGCTAAAGGTTTTTTTTTGATTCCGTGCATGCTTATTAACTAAAATCATTATAAAGTACTCACTATCAGAGTAAAGTAAGACTTATTATACATCATTTTAATCACAATTACATGCTCTTTACAGTAAATAGCTTTAACAGGCTTACCTTATAATTTTTATCCTTTTTTTTTTTGTTGACCAAAGTAGAAATTAAAAAAAATTGTTTATTCTAAAACCACTCACTCAAAATTATGTAAAAAAATCACTGTAGAAATTCCAATATAGCCAAAAGTTGCACAATTTTATGGTGAACAGAAATATACATAACACTACTACTTTGCTGTATACAAAACTTTTTTTGTCTATAAAAGAAAACAACTCTGTTTTTTATAAAAAAATGGGTTTTTTCACAAAGAAGAAAAACTTGCCTCTAAAGATATAAAAGTACTGTCTAGGCCCAATATTTATTTATGGTTTGAATTTGTTATAATGTGCGTTTTAATTTGTACAGACATATTATAATATACAAGGAAAAAAATATTTACAGTTCAAAGTCTCTAAAAATCACTATTTTCAAACGCACCTCTAATAGCACTTGAATTGCTAAGTTCACTCATAATTACTTCAAAAAATGAATAAACATTTACAAAAACAAATAAAAATAAACTGACCTAAACAGAAGCTAAAGATGAATATAACAACTAGTGGATAAACAAACAAAATCCGAGTTCCGAGTGTCTATCTGCGCAGTTGATACACGTACTACACGACTAGATAGTTGATTTGTCAATTCTGCCGAAGGTTTGTTTGAGTCGATATCGCTATGAAACTCTGTACTATAATAAAGTGATTCTTTCCAAACACAACCATACATTGAAGGTATCCGATTGTATTAAAAATAGCGACATCATACACATTTACAAAATGTGTTGCACAAACGTCGCGTATGCGACGTTAGCACTATAACACAACTTTCAAACATCGCATATGCAATGTTAGCACTTGGAGGGTTAATGCATCGATCTTTTTGAAACTTTACACACCTAACAATAGGGGTTTTAAAAATGTTCAGTGATAATTTTAGCAGTACAACACTTGCAGAAGTAAAATGGTGGAATAAAGAAAAATTTATTAATTTTCTCCCTATGTAAATAGGTATTTAAATTATACCTTACTGATTTGGTTACAAAAATTAAATTAATTAACTGTAGATTTTATAAAATATTTTTATTGTCACATTCTAATTATCTAAGGCAATTTGATTAGAAAACTAGCATATAACATAAATGGAAAACTTAAACTAAAGTCTAAAATTACTCAAACTGTAATCCATCCACAGCAACACACTGGTAACAGTGCTCAACAAATGATTCGTATGCTTTTAAAAAGAAATCCTGCGGTATCCGTAGTACTTCATCTCCAATTGCGTGTTTTAAATGCTCATCATTGTTGAAGCTGTGGGAATAAACATGTTCCTTTAGGTAACCCCATAAAAAAAAGTCTTACATAGTTAAATCTGGGGATCGGGGTGGCCAATCCAAAAAATTACTTCCACGACCAATCCAATGCCCATTAAGGTTGCCATTTAGTAAGTCCTTGACAGGATTTGCAAAATGAGGTGAAGCACCATCTTGTTGGAATATTGTTTGGTTCATTTCTGGAACCATAAAATGATTTAAGATATGCTGATTTAAAACTTGTGCATACCTAATTCCAGACATTGTACTGTCCTAAAATGTCGTAAATAACACTCCGTTTACATTCACAGCCGCCCAAACAGTAATACCTTTTGATTCGAGTAGAGTCTCTTCAAGAATATGGAGATTGTTGGTGTTGTAACAATTACAATTATGCCTATTTACTACACCATTGCGGTAGAAAGTGGACTCGTCTGAGAAAACAATTCAAGCATACCAATCAGGATCTAACTCATGATACACAATAATACGGGAACAAAATTCCATTCTTCTGTCCGGATCATCCTCAAGTAAATTATGGACTAGGTGACTTTTGAAAAAATTAATATTATTTTTTTTTTATATATTTCTCTGTACAGAAGACTTTGGAATACCAGTTTCAAGTTCAACCTTCCATAGTGATTTTGGTTTACCAGGAGAGCACATACCAATTCTTCTCTTTTCTCATTAGATCTTCTCGAGTATTTTTTTACAACACTACCAGTTTCTAACAAAAGATTTTTATTGTTGGATCGCTAGGTGGTTTAACTCCTGGGTAGGCAACCTGAAATTGTCTATTTGTAAATTGGCAACACCCGGTACATAACTTTATTTGCTGGTTTATGGCTAAAAATATGTGGTGATAATGTCATTGTTTGGCTGAACAGATATTTTCTTTTTGAATACCCATATAAAAACAGTTGTTACCTCAATTTCTCTTCTAAATGTAAGACTTCTAACTAGACTACATTTTTAAACCTTTACATTAAAAAAAGTATTGCTAATAATTAATTATTCACTCATGAGTTGAGCCAGTCAAGTAGGAATTACAAACATGTGGATGAACCCAGTAATGAGTGACCTTTTTTATTTCACAGCTATCAATACATTATTAGCACTTCCTCTTCCTATTAAGAATTACAATACTCATCACAACTTCAACAAAAACACAAAATGATTTAGAAAATAAAACTTCTTTACAGAAATGATCACTCATCACTAAATTTCACATGCTAGTATGTTTTATTTAGAACTTGTTTATAAAATTGTATCAGCTTAACATAACAGAATTAAATAATTTGACCACGCACCTGAACTGCTGACATGAGTTGAGCAAATTTCCAAAATTAAATTTATATGTTTAGGGTTTCAACCAACTATTTTGAAAATTTATCTACTCACGAAGGCGCTGAATATAGATGCCTGTGTGTACAAAATATATTAGCAGAATTTATTTGCACCTAAGCCTCCAGCTTCGTTTCAAGCGCTAATTCGTTCCACTCACAGCTGAAAAACTCTCAGAGTTTGAAATCCGATCCTTGCGGCCTCGGGTTATGGACTGATCCGCTTTGTTCGTATCGGCCGTTTGCCTTGGATCAGAAGATGCTCTCTTCTGTATACCGGGTACTTTAAGTATTTTACATTTTGGGGGAACCAAGCGAGCTATAAAGTCATGTAAAAAAAAAAAAATGTACCGAATAATATCCTGCATTTATTTGTTTAGATAAAACTCTAAAAAAATGTTATCGTACGAAAAATAGTTATTTCCGGCCAAAAAATGTTCTTCCGGTTGTTGGATTTTTTGGATACTTGTCTGAACGATGTAGACAACTAACGTGTGTAACAAAATTTGAACCAAATTGGACTTAAAATACGGCAATTAGAGTGCAAACACATATATACAAATACAGTAGTCTCGCTATTCTGAACTAATTGGGACTGAACACTGTTCGGTTTAGCGGGAATTCGGAATAGGCGGATTTCATGAATAATATCAACGTATTAACTTGTTAAGACGTAAATTAAGTCCGGGGATATCTGCTAGAGTCAGTTCTATACAGCGTTGATCGGCTTCGAGGAAAGCGAGGAGGAGGTGAACGCTCAAACTGAACTCATATCACACGTAGACGCGGCAAATGCTCTTGACCTTGCCTTACACCATCCGTTTTTTCCTTCCATTGCGTTACGATACTGTTTTCTTCTAAAAACGGAACCGCATCGTCTTGAAAAAAGATCGAGAACAAAATCAAATTTGTTCGAAATAATGAAAACAGAGGAGATAAACGGATGAACGCAACTGGCAGATGGCAACAACACTACTATATATATTGTTGTATCTAATTCTTCCTTCTTTCACCGGTATGCTGATTCACCAGGTAATCTAATGGACCCGGTATGCTTTTCA
This sequence comes from Philaenus spumarius, assembly GCA_018207615.1. Lineage (NCBI taxonomy): Eukaryota > Metazoa > Arthropoda > Insecta > Hemiptera > Aphrophoridae > Philaenus > Philaenus spumarius. The sequence continues at coordinate 67,986 of JAGFPH010001169.1, forward strand.
CCGGATGCTTATTGCGGTAATTTCCTTCCCGCAGAAAGGATGGAAAATGTGAAGGAAACAAAACCAGCTTCCATTCCAATTTGGTTTCAGGCGTTTTCATCAAGCTTACGCTCTATGTATATCCCTATTTAACTTATTTGTATAACAATAAATGTACGTTGTTTCACGAACGTCTTTTTAATTCTCCTGTTTTTCTGTTTAAAAAATCAGTATTTTTTCTGAACTCTGTTCGGAATAGGCAGATTTTTGGAATAGCGGGACTCTACTGTATTATTATTTCCAGTCAAAAAACATGGTTCCGGATGTGTAATTTTTTTTACTAAAAACTCGTCTGAGCAAAGTGGACAACTAAGTACCAAACCGGACTTAAAATGCGGCCGTAAGAGTGCAAACACATATTATATTACTTCAGGTAAAAAAACGTGCTTCTGATTGTTGGATTCTTTTGGCGTACTAACTTGTTTGAGCAACATTAATAACCAACGTATGTACCAAATTTGGACAAATGTGACTTAAAATGCGGCCGTTAGAGTGCGAACAAATACATACATAATTATGTTACTTCCGATAAAAAAAATTGTTTCCGGTAGTGGGATTTTTTTGCCCTACAAACTGATCCGAGAAACATAGACAACCGACGTGTGCACTAAATTTGGACCAAATTAGACTAAAAATACAGCCGTTAGAGTGCGAACAAATATATATATTATATTATGTTACTTCCGGTAAAAAAAACATGCTTCCAGTTGTGGGATTTTTTCGGTTAACTTACCAGTTCAAGCGGTTCAGACAACTAACGTGTGTATAAAATCGGACTTAAAATGCGGCCGTTAAAGTGTAAACACATATAATTTCTAATGACACCCCAAAACGTGTTCTAGGGAGCATGATCGGTGCTCATTTACTACTCCTGACCTTAGGTTTTACCATAAGGATCACTGCAATAGCTCATTTTTACTATGGAAATTCGCTAATAATTCGATCAAAGAGATAAGTCATTCAACAAGTATGATCTGATTTTGAGAGGTAGATTTCCCAACATTATTTTTATGTTCTTGGTCTTTGGAGATTGACCACATCCCTATTGTTTCAGGCTCTTTACAGATGTCCATTATCAGGGCGTATCAAATGTCAATGTGCAGACAATTAGTGATGTTGATCTTCGAAAATCAAGAACATAAAAATAGGGTATGATCTTTGTATCTCATTTTTATTGTTTCAATCTAAATAATTTTTCATAAAATAAATTTACTTGGTTATTCTATTATTATTAACAAAGTCCAATCAGAAAGAAGAATGCTGTCACAACAGCACCTTCTGGTTTCACAGCATCGTGGAGGATCTTGCACATGTTCAACCCTTCAGAATCTGGCCAAAATTGCCTGCCACACAAATACTTCTGATCCGAAGCAGTGTGTAGCGTTACAATTATTACATACGTACTTTTAGATTTTTCCCTCCAGCTACTACTTTAAATAAAATTCCTTTGTCTTATATTAGTAGGGTAGGCAAAACCACTTATCAACCGGGGGCCAAAAAAAGTGTCCATTACAAAAGCATTGAATTTACTTTGTCACCCACCTGTAAAGTATATTCAATGCTTTTTATTTGGACACTTTTCCACCCACTAAATCACATGTTAGTAAAACAACAATGAACAATGTGTCTGTGTATTATTGGCATAACCTTAAATTATTGTTTTTGTAAATATGAATTTTTAATAAAGTTTCTTCCATAGTAAAATGCAAATTATTAACTAACACTAGCTGGAAGGAAAATGTTGTGCGTCTTACGAAGAAAGTAGATAGTCTCCCTCAATTCCCCAAAGCAGATTATCTTTCTACAACGGTTGATGCTACGACAAAAAACTTTCTGCAAGTGCGGACATTTTAGTAATAGATTAATCATAGAGGTTTTACAGGTGAATAAGTAAGCATTTCATGCATGATCAATTTTTTGTGTTTATTGAACTAAGTAATTATTTGAATTTCTATAAAATACTTTATAAAATGATAGAAAACTTCTTTAATCCTTAATTTGACTTTACATTTTCTTATATTTTGAAATATTGCAAGGATTCATTCAAATCTTCTTAGATTTTCCTTACATCTTTGGATGTTACTGCTTGGGATATTAATTTATTTTTTTGAGATTGGTTTGATGTGGCTGTAGTACTGAGTCCCGTATTTCTGACATAGGGGAAATATGAAAAATCGCTGGCAGCAGGACGTTTAATAATTACATTGGTAATAACAGACCTTCAGTTTTCACAAATAGCTTCTGACACTGGGGTACTAAAAAAATAGGAGTTATAGAACGATTATGTCTATCATCTGTCTCCGTGTTTGTCGATGAAGTATTTGGCCTAGACTAGCCGATTAGGCCTACATCGATCACAACTTCACCACTTTCTTCTGTCTTCTATTTCCCGCGGACCTGATGTTAAATAAACATTTTTTAATATCTGTGCTGGTGGCAGATTTGTACTTAACTGTATCACCTGGATGCTGTCTCAAATGAGGTTAAAGATTTTTGTAAAATAGTTTTTCTGAGCAAGCAACACCAGAGGCAGCCATGTTTTCAAGTCTCGCTTCACGCATCAATAGCAATCCACATCTTGATGGCCTAATCGACTATTAAACTAGTTGTTTATTCGGCTAGTCCTTTATGTAGTCTTTTAGTTGCTTTGGGACTAGTCGATTAAAAACTGTAGGCATAATGATAGTCAGAATGTCATTTGAAATGGACCGACTAGAGAAACAGATCGACTAGTGAACATATGATAAATATTTACGACTAGTACAGAGATGATACAATAGTAATACTTGTACTAGTCATGAACATAGAGGGACAATTTTCGTTTATAATAGGGATGGATCGACACCAAATTTTTCATTACCAATTCTTGACACCGATACCTATCAACAAAAAAATACAGTAATTCAACTATTTGTAATAAATACAATCTCAGCATATGTCTGTGAAAAAAGTCGATGATTGAATACAATTTGTGCCAACATATGAACTACCACTGTTGAAATATTATTTAAAATACAAAGACAAATAATGTCCGCAAAATAATATGACGACTGAATATTATTAGAGCTAATTTTATAAAACACAGTCATTAAAACACAACAGTGTATGTCTGTGAAAAACCTATTCCCAAGAACAATAATTTGGTCTTGCTTCTAAGACATACTTAAAGCAAGACCAAAAACTTAATTTTATCTAGATGAAACTTGTAAAGTTCGAAAAAAGTGGAAATTAAATGTTGCTATCGCAAGAACGAATAACAAGTAAAACAAAGGCACTTCGTTGGGACTCCCACAAAAAACATAAATCACGGGTAACATAAATCCGGAAAATGTCCAAAATGTTTTACCCAATCTATAAAATTTGTAACTTTTTGTCACAGTAGACACCCTAATTCTATAGACATGATAAGAAACGAATCCATAAGTGCTTGACCTTGACCCTACAAATAAAACAAGAAGTGTTTAAAGGAAACAATTACCTCAACATTTTACTAGGGAAAATACATCAAATAAATGTCTACATACTTGTAGTTTTACATTTATTCCTACTGATATTTATTGTTAAATGCTGAATTGGATTTAAGTACAGAGAATGTGATTGCAAATACCGGAGATTACATTCAAAATATGAAAAAGCTGGCAAGTCCGACAATGATATAAACTGAGTTTCTCTCGTTATTGAGTTTCTGCTATCGATTTTCGATACAAAAGATAAAGTATTGGTGGTATCGAGAATCAACCCATCCCCAGTTTATGACCTGCAAAAAGCGTTTATTCTATATCATATCTTTCTGCAGCCATCATTTTTGTTCAGCGACAATATCATACCGTCGCTTGATGTTCTGCTTTAGGGCCTCAAGAAAATTACTTTTCCTTTGGGTATACTTTCCTCCCTTAAGGCTCGGCTCTCCACATTCAAAACTACGATATTGGGTACCAATTTCAATGTTAAATAACCAAAACATACCTTCACTATTAAGCATATTTTTGTGCTGTTTTTGTTAAAAAACGGAAGCTGTATTTTTTTTTCTTAAAGTAAAATAGATTGTGGGTGTTGATTGCTAAGGACTTTTGCAATATCTCTTTTTGCAACTGAGAAAAAAATTAATAAAGTTTACTATTTTTTACTATTTATATCATACGTTTATGAAAACAATAAAACGGTTTCTGAAAATGTATTCGGCAATCAACATCCGCATATGACAGTACTTCAAAATGAAACCAAATTTTTAAATTTATTCCACTAATTAACGGAAAAAAATGACTTATTCTGTAGCATTGCTCTTAAGGGAATCAGATTCAATATGGCGGGCAGGGAAGCGCCCCCTTAAGACACAAATAACTACTCTGATCTTATCTGAAATGAAATAGAATGTTGAATAACTTACACATAGGTATTCTGATTTCATATCTTCTGGAATGTTAGAAGTCTTTGACCATTGGATTATAGATAGAGATAACAAAAAGCTGACAATAACCAATAACTATTCAGACGAAGCTAAATTTATTTTAACATTTCACATTTTTACACAACAAATTGATTTAAAATATAACAGAACAATATACAAAGGACCAATTCTATTGTAAAGTGTACAGTATAAAAAAAATATATGAAAGTAATACAAATTTTGTTTTTCTATACAGAGTTTCAAGAGTTATTTTAATTAGAAACATTTAAAACAAGATATAAAAGTAGATCCGTTTTATTGGAACCCTTTAAACACAACATTTTAATGAAGGTATAAAATTAAGCCTGAGCTATTTATAGCTAAAAACAAGAAATAAGACAAATTTATTGTGCTGTGCATTTTGTATTCTAAAAATCGGGGCATATCAACAGTTGAAACACATTCATTCACAAACATTTATTTACACAATTACGCATTATAAAATTGACTTGTTCAAAAAATATTACTTAAAATAATTTGGGAATTTTTAAATTAAAACTTTATTAAATGTTTTGGTCAATATTTACAAAATGTACATTATAATAAAAGGAAATGGTCAAGTGGTTATAATTTACAGTTTAGTATAAATCATACAGAGAAACACTGACATAAGTTTAGCGAATTTCCAAAATTAAATTTATATGTTTTAGAGTTTCAAACAACAATTTGGGAAATGGTCTACTCACGAAGGCGCTGAATATCTGCCTGTTTGAAGAAAATATATTAGTAGAATTTGTTTGAACCTAAGCTTTCAGCTTTCACTCACAGCAAAAAAAAAAACTCTCGTTGAGTTTGCACCGTGACCTTGTGGCCTGCTTCGCTCGCAACATACAAAATCCGTCTGTTTCGGGTCAGAAGATACTTTACATAGGGGTACTTTACATTTTTAACGATTTTATGGGAACTAAGTGAGCTATAAGGTTGTGTAAAAAAACAAAATTTACAGAATAATATACTACAATTATTTTTTTAGGTAAAACCCTAAAAAAGTTTCATTATCGTAGAAAAAAATCTAAAAAAAACAGTTACTTCTGGTTGTTGGATTTTTATGGCTAATGAACTTGTCTGAGCAATTCAAGACAACCAACGTGTGTACCAAATCAGACTTAAATGCGGCCGTTTATATATAACACCCCAAAATGTAAAGGCCTATGTAAAGGTGAACAAAGTAAAACTACAAATTGTAATTGTGAAAAACAAATTGTAGTTTTACTTTGTTCACCCTAGTTGCCTGGGTTTATGTACCGTTAGTTTTAGTCACTTGAGAACGGGAATTGATTTGTATTCCCGAAACGTCATGTTTGATTATTTAGAACTTATTTAGTCAAGTCAAAGCATCAAGCAATCTTTCGCTGTCAGTACCAGTAGCGAAAATATTCTAATCTAAAACGTAGTACTAAAAACTTAACTTCTTTCAAAATATTGTACTGTAATTTCAATTAATTCTCCCTACAACTGTCCATGTTAATGTTTTTCAACGCCAAGCCATTTCGGTGCGTGTGCAAGAATGTTTTCAAAAATTTGAAAAATATAGTAATTATAAACCAATCTAAAAGTGTTCCATAACTTTTCGTAGAGAAAGGTTCAAAGAAGTCATATATGGCAGTAACAAAATGATTGATGCAAAATTTACAAAGTTATTAGTTCAAGAAACAAAAATGTTCAGTAACGAAAGGAAAAAGTTCAACTTTAGGCCTACATAAAAAGTAGTAAACATTTTTTGTAATTTTTTTCATAAACGTAAAAAGTTTCGTAATTTGGTTATAAATAGAACTGTATAAAAATATATATAATTTCAAATTTCTTATTTTGAAAACATTAGTTTTTATGTTCCTACCACAAGACTGCTAACAAAAGTAGGCCTAGTTTGAAAAGTAATTTAAATTTAGGAATGTATCCTTTTCCCAAGAATGAAATATTATTATAAGACAGTGTAGAGAATAAATCAAAGAATTGAACCGTATACTTGTAAATTATTATTTCACTAAAGTATTTGAATTAGATTTAGCCTACTTGAATCACAAAATGAGATCAATCAACACGTGCTTATTAATAAACCTTATGTTAATTTTTTCAGACATTAACTTTAACTTAAATCAGTTATTTTTTTCTGGCTTTAACTTTAATCAGTTAAATATTTTGGTTAACTTTCCCAAGTCTGCTAATAAGTTATGTTTATAAATCTTATTAAATTCTTTATGAAATCCAAATTTTCAACTGTAGCATAGATTAGGAACTTATGTAAATTTTACTTATGGACATTTTTTTAATAAAATGAAGCTCTTGGAAAAAATTGATCCCATATTATTATTAAATTTAATAAAATATACACCATGTAGGTTTCTTGGACGACTGCTGAGAATTTAATTAACCCTTTCAAAACATATTCAGGGTTTTGCCAAAAGACAGGGGCTATTGAAAACTGAGTTCCATGGAAGTCCTTTCTAGCAGCTCTTTGTCCCACTAGGGATAAAATTAAAAATGAATTTAAGAAAGAACGTATAACTTCTTGTAACACACTTCTGTTTTTACCAAATTTGTTTCTCAGGCAAAGTGTTAAATTAAAAGAAACCATAGTTTAAAATATATAATTTTGTTTGCTTAACATCTTTAACTTTATGCCAATTATACCAAAAAGGAGGAATGCGCTCGTAACTTAAGTTTGAGCCTAGGCAACCTACGTTCGAGGTTTCAATGTAGCAAACTGAGCAACACCTTTAGCCTGTCTGTTTCCCCAGTATTTGTAATCAGAGCCAAACTAAAGATAAAATTACCGCCAAATGTTATTTTTATCCAATTTTATTTGAAATTTGCCGGTGGTTTAAAATGTGAAACTAGAGCATATCACATATGGATCGAATAAAAGCAGAATGTTATCACCGTAATATAACAAACAAGTCAATTTTCATATAATGCGGAAACAAATAACAAACCTTACAAAAAACCATATAACACACTCACTTTTTGAAAACATCTTCACACATACTGTACATAGAAATTATACTTTGAGATATCTACAGATATGATATTTACAGACTTGTGGAGCAGTCTTACTCCTGAGGAACTAGGAGTGAGCCTGCCTACCTGCCTAACCTGGCCCACCGGAATATCACAATTAGTCGTCCACACAATTTTACTTGGACTTAATATAATCTGTATTATAAAAATTACAATTCCATTTACAAATTTATAAAAATGTTTTACACAATATTATTCCTAATTAATACATAATTGTAAAAAGATTCACACAGAATTCTATGGGCCAGGCCAATTTGTAATCTATTCTAATTAATCGCTTACTATGCAACAAATAAGGAAGGGGTAATTAAATCCACTAGCAACAATTAAAAATTAATACAAAATTTTAAATATGAACATTCCCTAATTATAACAATTATTGTTGGTACTTTGTTTAAATAAGGCATTTTTTTAATCTGCACGGAGGCTATTAATAATAAATATACAATTTCCATTAAATTTTTCTAAGAAATTAAAGAATGTTCACAAGTAAAGGTAAGTATATTACCATAGTCAAGGTAATGACAGATGGCAATGTATTGACATTCAAATTATATAAAAATAATAAATAAGTGATAAAATTAGTTTGTACCTTAGTAAATAATGAATGCCATTATCACTGGTCTGAAAGCAGCTTATAAGTACAGACACTTGTTTTGTCTTTCTGTCTATTACACATGTATAACAGCCACTATGTCACTTAAAAGCATTAATTACTATTAACAAAACCGAAAAATACTTATTTCTTAATATACGGAACAAATTGTAACTAAATAAATAAAAGATCTATGAAACAGATTTTTAACAAATAAAAAGGGTTTTGCACTGAATATAGTTACAAAAACATTATACTGAATTATTATTGCTACCGTATATTGTTATATTTTCTTTCAAATCTTCGTATTATAAAAATTATTCTATCACTAAAAAACTAAGCGTAAAATTGTAGTAATATATTAGAGTGTAACCAATATGTATAAATATAATGTTAATTAGTAATTAAAACAATGTGTTTAGTTGTACTGTAAATACATACATAAAAAAGAAAATAATACATTGCCATGTATGAACAAATTTTACTTTCTCGTTCTCAGTAAAATTGTTGGTTTTTAAAAATTTCTATTAAGGGGGAATTGCCCACACAACACAGCAGAAAATTATAGTTTTTATAAAAAAAAAAAAAACAGAATATTTGAAAAAAAAAGGAATTGTGGACATTAATAGTCCTTTATGCCAAGATACAAGATAGCAATTGACCAAATAAGTAAAACTATTATTACATTGCATTCCTTTATTTATCAAAAGAAATCACAACTATAAATTTGTTGAATTTGACAACAATTTTAAGATGATAAGTTACATACAATTATTAAGTTAATGGTGGTTCACACAATATGGTATATGCCATATTTATATACAAACACAATACGTTTGTGTTTAGCTTTAATACATGTTTGTCTTAATCATTTAATTAGAAGAAGTGTTTATAACTTATTAACATCAATCCCGAGTTCAGTTAGGCATCGTTTAAAATAGGAATTTTTAAGATGAACAATTTTGCTTAGGAAATAGAAACAAATATTTTTCTTCAGAGACTTAAACAGATAATCAAATTACTCATAATTGCTGTTATTAGTTTCCTACAAGTCAGCTACTTTTATAAATCTACACAGAGGTTTGCAAGTACATAAATAATTCGACCACACAGCTGGACGCTGATGTGACGAGCGAATTTTTCAAAATTTAAAGTTTATATGTTTTAGGGTTTCAACCAACTTTTTGGGAAATTGTTCTACTTACGAAGGTGCTGAATAGCTGCCTCTTTGTATGAAATATATTGGTAGAATTTGTTTGTAACTCAGCCTCTAGCTCCAGTTTTGCGAGTTTGCACCTCATCCTTGAGGCTTCGGCTTATGGACTGCTTCGCTTCACTCGCAGCGTACAAACTTGGCCGTTGGGCCTCGGATCAGAAGATGCCCCACGGTAAAAAAGCCCACTTGGATTTGGACCGGGTACATTTATGGTATTTTATGTTTTGATCGATTTTTTTGGGGGGGGGGGGGAATCAAGCGAGTTATAAGGTCGTGTAAAAAAACAAAATGTTCAGGATAATATCCTACATTTATTTTTTTAAATAAAACTCTAAAAGTTTCATTCTCGTACGAAAAATTTTAAAACATAATTTCTTCCGATCTTAAAACGTGCTTCCAGTTGTTGGATTTTTTTTGGATAATGAACTCGTCCTAGCCATGTAGACAACCAACATGTGTAAAAAATTTGGACCAAATCGGACTTTCATTTACCATTCCCAACCATAGGTCTCACCGTAAGTGTCACTGCAATAGCTCATCTTTCCTATGGAAATTCACTAATAACAGGTTTATTATTATATTTTATAATATTCATATTTGCTAATTTCAACTCCACTCAGGTTGGAACAAAAATACATCAATTAATTTTTACAAAAGAAGTTACAAATTAATAACTTTCCTTTATTCTAATATTATACTTGATCGAACTTGAAAACGGTTGGTCGGAGGAGGGTAGGTCTTGGTTGCTTTATGTTTCAGACCATTTAGAGATGATACCCAAATTTCATTAATTTATTTATATTTACATGTGATACCTTCTAAGGAATAAACTAAGACCAATCATTTTGTAACCCCCGATGCAAACAGAGGTGTATATAAGTTTAACATGTGTATATGTCTGTGGCATCATAGCTCCCAAATAGATGAACTAATTTAGATTTTTTTTTAAGCTGATTTGATCGAGAGTGTTCCTAACTATGATTTTAAAAAAATCTGTTTGGGAGCTATGATGCCACAGACAATTAGATCAGCTCTTTTCTAGTTGATGTGTTGGTTTAAAAATAATTTTACTATTATGTTAACTTTTTTCAAACTGCTAAAAAAAATCGTTTTTTGATTTCAGAACGATTGCAGAAAATGGGATGGATTTCAATAAATTATTTTCGAAGTTATGACAATATATTTTTAATAATATTTCTGAGATTGCATTATAATTTGTGTATAATGTTTTTGCTTATGGACTTTTACAACCATATCTGCGTATGTACAGGTTTGGACAAGAAATATAAAATATATGAAAATAAATTGACTTAAATATGAATCACTACTAGTTTTGTCTAGTTGGTTGTCGTCTGACAGCTCTGCGAATTCTGCGTTGCGGGTTTGCTGCAGGTGTAGGAGTAATCGAAGGCGTTGCACTAAAAAAAAAAACACAAAATGTAATATGGTTATTAATAAATAAAAATAGTTTTGTATTTTAATAAAATATATAAATCATGATTCTTCTTGTTACTATACAATTAATTACAGCACATCAGCCATCTGCTGGGTCACCAGCTACTTGCACTTAATGTATCATCCTCTTAATGCATTCATTACAAAATAGCACTAATAACAACCTATGTAATTGAAACTAACATAATCTCATCTTCTTCATGCATTCATTATTGTATAACAAACAACCACAAAAATAACAGCCTATATAATTGAAATTAACATATCTCATCCTCGTATTTGCATTCATCACAGAATAACAACCAATAACAAAAATAACAGCCTATATAATTAAAATTAACAGAATACTTAATCTTTCTAATTACAATTATTTACAAAAGTTAGTTCCAACAACTGAAAAGAAAGTAAATCGACATAATATCATCATACATATTACCATAAGTATATACACATTACATATATATAAATACATACCACGAATAATCAGCATAACAATAATTAATTTAAAGCCGTTAAATTTTCAATAATTAAATTTCCATACCCAATCCCATCTACATTTCCACGCGTCTTTTAAATATTTTCCAATACTTCGCCAATCCCGCCCATTCACATAACCTTCAAATTCATTCCTATCTAGTTCCTTTTTTGAAAACTATAATAATCTGATATTGGCTAAAATAAGACATCTCGCAAGAAAATGAAGAGAACATAAATACATCTGATTCATCCAAGGCTTACAGTTCAAATCAATCGCTTCTCCTCTATCTTTAATAGCCAGAACTGCTAATGATACTGTGACCTGGCTGCCAAAACAAACGTGTCCTTTACATCTCTTCTAACCAACTCCAAAATAAACAACAGCTGATTACTATCTAACCCCTTCCCATGTCATTGAGTTTCTCCTAATATCAATGTTATATTTCGACCTAGTGATTTCATATTCTTAAACCAAAAATATTCTTTTCTTTCAACTTGCCTGGCAAGTATATTTGGCAGTCGGTTTGGTGGCAATCGTAACACTCGTATTACGTAATTGAAATGAATGCCAAGTGTTTAAACTAGGGATGGGTCGATTCTCAAATTTATCGATTCCGATACCGATTCCAATTCCAAGATATCGATTCCCGATTCCGATTCCAATTACCATAATTGTAAAGGAAAGTAAACATTGTTATTTAATTTTAACTGCATGGTTTTTTCACTTTAATGTTATTTGTTAATATTGTTATCGAACTACGAGGAACTTAAATAAAACTGCTGATTTGGATTCATTATAAAATGTATATACAGTAAACTCCTGATTATCCGCGGGCGGATGATCCGCGGTGCGGATTATCTGCGAATGTCACGGAAAATATACGTACAGTACTGTAAATCTGTACTGTATTTTATTACGAGTGATCAACGAAGAAATTTAGCAAAAAGTTTAACTCTACTGACGATTGTATTGTGTACAGTATACAGTAAAACCCCACAGGCCTTCTCTGAACTCACAAGACGACAATGCGCAGTTGGCTGAAAAACTTGTGTTGCGGAAAATTCAATCAAGAATTAAGAAAAGATGTTTTCAAAGCAAGAAACAAAAGCAAGTGACTAATTTTTTCAAAACGCTGTGAATTTAAAGAGTTCTGTTTTTTCAGTGTCTAATAAAGTCATACTGAAATGTATTGTAGGTTATTTATTTAGTAAAATACTTTGTGTCATTTAAAAATGTTTTATGTTAATTGTAACTTTTACTGTATATAAATCAAGTTTTTTAAGTTGGAATTACAGTTTAATTTTTTTGTTTCCTATTTGCGGATTATCCGCGAATTTCACAACCCGCGATGGCCGTGCCACTTAATTTTGCGGATAATCGGGAGTTTACTGTATATTTTTTTTTTCCATTATACTGTATAAAAAAGCTGTTTTCTATCTGTATGGACCTGGGTAGAAAGCCAAGGGACATAAAAATCACGCATAATTCTCGGTACGACTTTTTAACGGTCAAAATCGGTTTTCCCGTACCCAAAAACATATAAAACGTTACCCCACACTGTATTTTCAAAATTTTGATCCATAAACGTGATCGTGAAGCGCTACGATTTTTTAAGTGTCAAAATCGGTTTTCTCGTACCCAAAAACATATAAAACGATACCCCACACAGAATTTTCAAAGTTTTGATCCAAAAACGTGACTCCGAAGCGCTACGACCTTTTAACTGTCAAAATCGATTTTCCCGTACCCAAAAACATATAAAACGTTACCTCACACAGAATTTTCAAAATTTTGATCCATAAACGTGACTCCGACGCACTACAACTTTTTAACTCAAAATCGATTTTCCTGTACCCAAAAACATATAAAACGATACCCCACACTGAATTTTCAAAATTTTGATCCATAAACGTGATCCCGTAGCGCTACGACTTTTTATCTGTCAAAATCGATTTTCCCGTACCCAAAAACATATAAAACGTTACCGCACACAGAATTTTCAAAATTTTGATCCATAAACGTGACTCCGATGCGCTACGACTGCTGATTTTACAAATAAGAATAAACGTATCAGTTTTAAGTAAACAGCTGATTTTACCGTTCTCCAGCTTATTTTACAAATAAGAATAAACATAAGTTTTATGGAAACAACTTATTGATTTTGTCAATGGAAATATAACAGAAAAATCAAACAAGTTTTTTTTTTAATAACAAGATGTTTTGATTAAAACTGTGTTGCTTTTTCGGTGTAGTATAATGATAAATATCGTACGTAACTCGTCCGGTAAGTTTTTCCGTGCTTGCACATGAAAATCCCGCACTCGGCTACGCCTCACCCGGAAACTATCACACTCGCATGGAAAAAATCTATTTACCGGGCTTGTAACGTAATATACTATTTAAGAGTTAAGGGTTTAACTTTTTAAGGACAACTTAAGAACAGAAAAACCATATAAAATAAATATTAGTAGGTAGGGAAAATGTAAAACATTCTTAATTTGATGTAAGTAGACATTTTCCCCACTAAAAGGTTTAGGCAATTGTTAGCTTTGTTAAGTAAACGCTTTTGTTTTAGTTTTGTTCATGCGTAGACTGTTATTTGTACACAAGAAATCAAGTCAGGTAGGCTCAAGGTCAACCAGTTATGGATTCATTTCTTATCCTGTCTATTTATAGAATTAGTGTGTCTACTGTGACGAAAACTAACACATTTTATAGATCGGTAACGAAAGTTTAAAGTAATAATTCTATTTGTTTTAGGTCGGGTAAAACATTTTCTACAATTTTGGGACTCACGTTACCCGTGATTTATGATTTTTGTAGGAGTCCCAACGGAATGCCTTTGTTTTACTTGTTATTCATTCCCGAAAATAGCTACATTTAATTTCCACTTTTTCCGAATTTTACAACTGTCATCTAAATTACATTTTCGCGGACCTTAGGCGTTGTAATTTAAATTAAGGTTTACTCCGGCGTTTTCTAAAATTAGCGCTAATAATATCCCGTGTCGTATTTTTTTGACGACATTCGTCATTTTATTTTAAATAATATTTCATCAATGGTAGTTCATGTTCATAAAATTGACACAAATTGTATTCGGACATCGATTTTTTGCGTCCATTCACTGTGGTACTTAAATTATGTTTTAACGCTATTGTATTTAACACATTGTTTTTATTAAATTGGACTAGGTTAATTGTATTTGAATAACAATTTCTTATAAGGACATTTCATTGTTCTCGGGAGTAGGTTTATTCACGGACATACTGTTGTATAATTGCGATCGAATGCCAGCGTTTTATAAAATTAGTGCTAATAATATTCGGACGTCGCATTCTTTTGCGGACATTCATCATTTTATTTTAAACAATATTTCACCAATGGCATTAATTTGGCACAATCGATTTTTTTGCGGACATTCACTGTGGTACTTAATTTCTCCGAATACTTCGTATTGGAATGAAATGGGATGTAACGACTAATATAACGAGGAAATATAAACCGGGGCCGCGGAAATCGGCGTACCAGACGTATTTGCAGAGATTGGTGGTGCCTGAGCTCGGAATCGATGGAATCGAATCGACTTTCCCGGAATCGACTCGATGCCGATTCCAGTGCCGAGAGTCGGTGGAATCGACTTTTGGAATCGAGAATCGACCCATCCCTAGTTTAAACGTACTCTTTTTCCAGCCCGTTTCTAAGTATAGTACATAATTAGGAGCATTATTTAGCAAATGGAAATTCTTTTTACAAATAGATGCAAAACCCCTTCAAGTTTATTACTCTCGTAACAAATCTGACAACCGTAACACACTACTGCTTGTATAATAGACTCGAAACAAGAAAACTCAACGTCCAGCGGTGCTTTGTCATCATTGAATAAATTACGCCATACAATATTCATAAGCAATTTTGTGGTCAGTGTTACTCCTAAATACTTATATTGATTTACAATTTCTACTACCTTATTCTTATATTGCCACCTGTCAATAAAGCCCTCTTTACCACCCCTTTTGAAAACCATGATTTTAGATTTATTTAAATTTACTTACAAATTCTAAAGATCACAAAACATTCAAGTTTACCATTCATTCATAACTCATAAGGACAGAAGCTGAGGGTGCCACTATAATGTCGTCAGCATACATTAAAACTCCAACTCTAACATTACCAAAATTACATCTCCCTTCTACATATTCAGAAAAGTCTTTAATAAACAATGAAAATAGTAGCCGACTTAATATACAGCCTTGTCTCAGATCCGTAGATGTCTCAAAACAATGTGATACGCCGGTTTTGCACCATACTCCCGCCGTTGTACTATACATTTTTTAACCCCTTCAGCATGTGCGTAGAGATATCTAAACAAGGCAACTTAAAAAATAAAGCGTCAATAGTGTCAAACGCTGAAGAAAAATCAACAAAAAAACAATATAATTTATCTTTTTTTAATGACAGACGCAAATCATATTTGTCAGACTGAACAGATTATCAACAGTAGAATATCCCTTTCGGAATTCTGCATGAACCTCATTTATAATCTGACGCTCACCTATCCACTGTTGTAACCTATTATGCAGTAAACTTGTATATATTTTTGCAATACTGCCTATAAACAACAAACCTCGGTAATTTTCCACATCGTTGTTTTTATGCAGAGGAAATATAATACACTTTTTAAAACTATCAGGTACTTTTCCGCTTTTATAAATTTCATTATAGGTATATAACAACTTATACATAAAAGCCTGAGAACTGTTTTTGAAAAACACGTAGGGAACCCCATCATAAATACACTCGTAGGGGTGTTGGCATCTCGGTAGCTGCGGCCTCTGCGGTTTGTTCATCGACAGGTTGTTGGTGAAGTCTGTGAAATCATGCCCATGGATTTCCTTCAGTTTCTCTATACCGTCACCTTTCCTGGCCATCAGTTTATTGCTTTCCCACTCAAATCGGCAATTGTCTACAATGACGCAATCGAAAAATATCGACATACGTTGTTTACTACGAACTCTTTTTATTTCACTTCTAACAGCGACCAGATATGCTAGTTTCTGTCTAACTTCCCGACTATAGTTACGGTGTACAACACATCCTGTCCCTTTTAGTGTTCTTGTATTAGCCATAAATATAATCCAAATCACTCATCGGGAAAATGAGCTATGATGGCCCTTCCGTCTTTTCCTATAGAGTGTGCCCTATTTCACTACAACCTAAAGCGGATATGCAAAACTGTCGAACCGTTTCTTTAAAATCTACTCTACTGTCACATTTTAAACCTCTAAAAATAAGATTGTTTCTCCTGGCTCTGCTTTCTAAGTCGTTTAACTTGGAAATTATCATGGTTTCTTGGTTTCTAAGATCGGTTATTTGTTAATTAGCAATTTATTTTCCTCTGATAAACCTTTCACGCCCCTTGACAAACCCATCATGTCTTCTTTGGTTGCTAAAGTAAACAGTATCTTATCCAATAAAGTGCTTAAAGCTTCTATCAACTGTTTATGTGTGAGATTCCTAACTTTTTCGTCTCCTATTTCGAGGCTTATTCGTACATGTCTAATCCAGGTTTCCAACTAATTCAGGGGAGCTTTGCGATCGTAAACGCTTTGGACTTACGGAAGATAGAGGAAAAAAAAGCTATAAATTTTCTTATTATTCATATAAAATGTTTAAACTGATCTTATAGTCAGAAACCAAATTAGAACATTATTATACGACTTTCACGTTATCTAAAGTCAGTCAGTGCTCGCAATCCTAGACATACACGTAACGATTACACGTGCACTGAACCAACTTACACTAAGTTTTAATCTTTAAACACAGTTTTTATAATAGTTTCTTACACAATATACACTAAGTTCAAGTTTGATATTCGTCACTACAACAATTCAATTTATAGAAATACGTGAGTAGTTGATTCAACGAACGTGTACCTCCAATGCAATCAGTGCTACCAACCCAAAAAACTCCAACAAAAGATAGCTCATCCTTAACTCTATTTCTATAAATAGAGGAGAAAAGAAGTTATTAAATTTTCTTATTATTCATATAAAAATGTTTAACCGTTCTTGTGCGGTTAAAAACCATATTAGAACAATATTATTCATACTTCGCGTTATCTAAAGTCAGTTCCCACAATTCTAGACATGCACGATGCACGTAACAGCTACACACGCACTGAACCAAAATACACTAAACTTTTTAATCTTTAAACACAGTTTTTGTAATAGCTTCTTACACAATTTATTCAAAATCACTACTAATTTCACTATACACTAAATTCAAGTTAGAATTTCGTCACTAAAACACTCAAATTTATAGAAATACTGAGGTGCTGATTTAATGAATGTCTACCACCAATGCAATCATTGCTCATATATGGTTATTAGACGACATACAAAGTAGGAGGTTACATTCATAAACCTACTCTAATCCTTTTGGATAATTTAGTTATTTCTACCAGATACTTATCTAATCAAATTAAAATGTGTAATTAAAATTAAATTCAGTAGTTACCCATTAACCTTTGTGAAAAATGCATCTCATTAGCATTGCTATTTCTTTAGTGAAATGATGCTAATGGTTATGCAATAATTCTTGCTATATAATAATAAAAACTAATTCATGAGCAATATATGAAGTTTGTAACATTAACTCTTCAAAAAGAGGACTAATTGGTATCACTTGCATGGAAAAATAGTTTCTATTTCTGCACTAAAATGGAAAAATAATTAAAGTAAAGTAAGTCCTCTATTTACGAACATTTGACTTACGAAATTTCAAAGTTACAAACAAAGCTCCAGGACATTAAAAATGATTGATAGGAGGCGGGAAGATATGACTGTGAAAATATCAGAACGTGGCTCGACAAGATTGGCTGTTGGCTTATGGTATTCATGCATGACCGATGCTAAATCAGGTCTTTTGAGTTTGGACTGTAGTCAAATAGTAATTCGATGTGTTGTAACTAAGTGGTTTGTACTATTAACGTGTAGTTGGTTGTTTTTTACGTACTGCTGAGATTGCTTTAAAAGTATTAGTTTGTTAGTTTCTTTTATTTGACCTCACAAATTAGTTAATTTTTTTTTTCTTTTCGTTAGATTCTGTTTATTGATTATGAGGGGAAAACGTAAAAATAGTGAGAAAGTGTGAAGTTTGTAGGTAAGAACAGACGAACAATCACTATGGAAAACAAAGTAGACATAATTAGGCGATTTGAGAGAGGAGAAAAAATGGCTGATATAGCGCGGGAATATGAAATGAATCGTTCTACGATTGCAACAATTTTAAAAGATAAAACTCGTTTTTCGGAGCATATTAAAAGCTGTACCTCTGTGCAGTCTACAATTATTACTTAGAGAAGAGGCACAATAATGGAGGAAATGGAAAATCTTTTGGCCATTTGGATGGAAAGTCAAAAACAACGTAGAATGCCTATTAGTCTTAATCTTATACAAGAAAAACAAGTTTATACGAAGACTTGAGAGTTCAACTGTTGCACCATTCACAACGAGCCATGGTTGGTTCCAGAGGTTTAAGAAACGTAATAACTAACCATAATGTTAAAATAACAGGCGAAGCTACCAGTGCCGACATCACTGCCACTGTTGAATTTCCAAAGTTTCTTGAAAATATCATAAAGGCTGAAGAATACTTGCTACAACAAATCATTACATCATTACATGTTTGATCATACTTATCGAAAGAAGAAATATCAATGCCAGTCAATTAAGTCTGCAAAAGATAGGCTTACATTAATTACAAAATTAACCACTTTTAGTCTATCACGCTGAAAATCCAAGAGCTCTAACCTGTTTGGAAATCAAACAGTAAGGCTTGGGTTACTCTGGCGGTTTTTGAAGAATGATTTCTTAATAATGTTATACCCGATGTGAAAAAATATTGCAAGGAGATCACATTCATTTTAAGATATTACTCTTGCTTGATAATGCTCCCCAGGCCACCCATAACAGTTAAATGATTTTCACCCAAACGTCAAAGTTATTTTCTTGCCGCCTAATACAACGTCGTTGTTGCAGGCGACAGATGACAAGAATTGCACACTAAAGGAATTTCTAAAAAAATATAACATTTTTATGAAGCTGTAAAAAATTTAGGTTTGCATTGAGACTTCAAACATGAAAGGCGTTTGGAAGAAACTATGCCCACATTTTTTTACAAATGAAAGCAGGGATAATAATGATGTAGAGGAAAATGAAAAGAGGTAATAAATAATATTTTAGATCTTGTTAACCAATTGAATTTGGAAGTAGAAGCAGAAGATATTCATCAACTACTTGAAAGTAATTTACAGGAGTTGACAAATGAAGAATTGCTCGAACTAACTGCACAACAAGAAGAACCGATTGATGATAAAACTGAAGAAGAGGAGCAAAAGACATTTACTGTCACGGTTTCAGTTTGATAGAAGCATTGACGTGTTTCCAAAAATAAGACACAAACGAAAATAGACTTTACAAAGTTTCAGCGACTGTACACAATGCCCTTACATGCTATAAATTCATATTAGACAAAAAGAAAAGAACTGCTACTTAAACTTATATTACTCAGTTTTTTAATAAGAACTTTAAAGAGGCCTGTATTGTGGGAGATCCATTGCCATCAGCATCAAAGGGATGAGTTGACTACCTACAATATTTAAAGTGTTTTTTTAGGTTTTATTGTAATTACAGTGTTATCCTTTAACGTGCGGCTAGCGCCTTTAAACGCAAATACACAAACACATGCTTACATGATTCCATAGTTCACGAAACTTAAAATAGAGTGCAGAGAGATGATCTTTGAGTATGTTTAGACTAAATAAAAAATATAAACAATGTCTGTGATGTCTTATCGGTCTGTGTTCTGTCACCAGAGCAAATGAGTCTACTATCGCAAGTGTACTCAGCGCGGCTTACGCAATCTGTTTCACTCAGCTGTTCCTTGTTTGTTTGTACTGTTAGCTGACTGTGATATTCATTCCGAAGTTCTAGTTTTGTATAAGTTCTTGTTTTTCTTTGTTTAGTACGTAATTATTTTATTTTTAGACAACAATAATTTTGTTTTTTTGTATTTAATTTTCGACTAAATTGTAAATTCTTTAAAAAGTTTAGTTTAAATTTTTTAGTTCTTAAAAAAATATTTAAAACAAGTTTAAAATTAGTTGAGTAGTTTTTATGTGTACTGCTTAACCCTAAGAATCAAAATTTAAAAAGGACATTGAGAAAATAAATATATATTTTTTTAACTCTAAATTAGCGGTAGCCCATATTTTAGCTTAGCGCTTTAAGGGTTATATTTTATTTAAATAACAGTTTAATTTTTAATTTATATGTATGTAATGTTTTAGCGAAGTACTTTAATATGATTTGCATGTGTACAGTATTTATACTTCCTTTTAGCAATTTCTTTTAACAAATTTGATTTAGATTAATTATTAGATAAACATCAGAAATACGTAATTTAAAAAAAAATTACCATTTAAATAACAAACTTTATGCAGGCCTACCTAACTCTAACTACGCTGAAGGGATTTTTAACTCGGTAAATATATACAATTGTAAGAATTATTTAAATATAATTTTATAAAACTGTAAGCCTGTTTGTTAAAATTTTGTATTTATACAGGGTGGTCCATATGTATGGGAACACCTCAATAAATTGGAATCTGTTATAGATGTTTGTAATACTGTAACTTTCAGGATAAGTTATTGGTCAAATACTTTACCTTTTGACAGACAACTGAATTTCAACCCCTTCTCAGGAGGTGGCCAAGGGGTTGTAACTCAAATAGTTTAAATGGGAACACCCATTTCTAATTGAAGTAGAAAATATAAAATTTCTCGGTTTGACAATTGATTCAAAATTGAATTGGGATAATCATATAAGTGCATTGTCCGCAAAATTAAACTCATCGATTTATGTTCTGAAGAGGTTATCAAGGTATTGCTTTTTGCCGGTTCTTCGGATGGCATATTATGGTATTTTTTACTGTCATATTCAATATGGTGTTGCTGTGTGGGGAAATGCTTCAACGAGATTAATGTTAAAGGTTTTTAAAATTCAAAAGTCCGCACTTCGGGCGGCTATCTTTGGTAAGAAGCATACAGATTCTTGCCGCCTTCTTTTCAAAAAGCTTGATGTTTTAACTTTCCCATCGATTTATATTCTGAGTGTCATCATGTTTTCAAAGTTCCACGCAGATGTACACTATAATAAGGTACATAGATACAATACAAGAGAAACATACAATTTAACCATTCCTAAACACAGACTTTCTCAAACTTCAAAGTCACCAGCAGTTTCTGGGGCAATCCTACACAACTGTCTTCCACATAGGCTTAAGGCAATGACAGATGAAAATTCATTTAAGAGGGAAGTGTTGACATACTTGAAGCAGGGCATCTTTTATTCTATAGAAGAATTCATGGGACTGCCATCTACCCAATGATGGAGGTGCTTTTCTTTTTTATATGTTTCAGGGCACTATATAAAGAAAGTAATTTTTGGAAGCGCAAAATTATATTAAATGTAAAAAGTATTGATAGTGTTGAAATTTAATATAATATATTAAAATTAGTTTTAAGAAGCATAAAGTTGCAAAAAGAAGAAAAATGTATGTTTTGTTGTATTTTGGATGTTGTTGCTATCACATTTGAATGTGAATATCATTAGTTGTTTTGTTTATTGATGTGTTTTGTGGTTTTTGGTTTTGGCTGGTGCTGATGTTGTGTTGTCTATGCAATGTTTTAATAGTCCTGTAATAATGACGCTTGCTATAAAAAATGTATTTTTGTCAAAGGCGAGAGAAATAAATAAATAAATACATCATCTTAATTAAAGGTCTCTTTGAAACGAGAAAAACGGCATAAATAAACATTTTCTACGATACTTGTATCCAATTAATTTTAATTTTATTATTAATAGGTCACTTTAATAGCATTTTCTAAATTTCATGAATTGTTACACGTCAGTTCCAATACATTCCAAATCAAAAATACTGCAAGAACAATTTGTTCTCTTAAATTTGCAATTAATATCTAATAAACAAATTACTAAATAACCGAGATTTTTCAATGTATTTTGGTATTTGTTCAATAAAATTTTGATCAAACATGTATACCAATTATTTCTTTGAAAACAAAAATTTCAATCAGCCGCCATTTTAGATACAAGTATCGTAGAAATTTTTTATTTATGCCGTTTTTCTCATTTCAAAGAGACCTTTAAGATGATTTATCACACAATAGGTGTTCCCATTTAAACTATTTGAGTTACAACCCCTTGGAAACCTCCCCGAGAAGGGGTTGAAATTCAGATGTCTGTAAAAAGGTGTTCATAAGTATTTGACCAATAACTTATCCTGAAAGTTACAGTATTACATCTATAACAGTTTCCAATTTATTGAGGTATTCCCATATATATGGACCACCCTGTATGTTATTTACTATAAATCAAAATAACGATAAAAATATTGTTTTAATTGCTTTTTATTTTATATTGATATATAAAATGATTTAGAAGTTATTAATATTATAATGAAGAAATGAATATGTTTATATGTTATACGAAGGCGATGTTAACCACCCAGGTTTTTCGCATTTAAAAATAAAAATACATGTTATACGAAGATGTACAAATGTTTTCGAAGTTTAAAGAATAGTACGGACGTACACTAGCTTTTATAGGAGTTGATTCAAAGTAATTTTTCTTAGTTAAGCCCATTCAGTGCAGAGTATCAATGTATATTAATTAATAATTTGAATGTTACTTTTATTTGGTGACTAAAACCAGAGCTAGAATTCCAGCAAAGAATAAGGCAGATTACTAACTATGTAATCTTTCTAGTTTTATTTTGCATATTATAAGATAAAACTATACGTACGTGAATGTCGAAGGTTGAGCTCCTCCAGTGAAGTTAAAAGTAGGTCTTGCATTTGGATCAAATGCAGGTACTGGGCTAGCAGCAGCTGGTGTTGCCCCAAAAACAAATGCAGGAGAAGCTGTTGGAGCTGCAGGTGTGCCCTGTGAGAACAAAACATAATATTACAAATACACACATTTGATTTGTTTTTTATTATTATTACTTATTCGGACATTTGCCATCATTTGTGTGTTAAATAATCAAACACGACGTTTCGGGAATACAAATCAATTCCCGTTCTCAAGTGACTAAAACTAACGGTACATAAACCTAGGCAACTAGGCCTATGTAAGGGTGAACAAATAAAACTACAATAATTATTACTAACCTTAAATATCTACATGATGGATCTCAGAGATAAGACTGAGAAGTCAAACACAACAACCACAGACACAACACAATTCATGCACTGAGCACACGCAATTGATGGCAAGCGTCTAGCTTGCTGGCTAGAAAAAGACTGACAATAGGTTAGAGTATTCAGGCGTGGCCAACAGGAAGGGGTGGTCCTATTGTTTCTACATGTTCAAGTGTTTCGCTCGGGAACGGGTTATAACACCACGTGGTGATTCTACTGGTAAAAGTTCAGCATTTTTATTAGACGGTAACATTTCTGTTTTATTATTAATATGGTTATTATAATCAAGTTTTAGTTCTTTTTTTAATAATGGGAGCCATAGTGGCCTAACCTCAATGCTTGTTTGGCTGATAGAGTTGTCCGCTAATTTTATATATGATTTGTTATTAACCTTTTCTAGATAATAAAGAATATTTTGTAATATCTTTTTAAGATTGAGCAGTTTTTTGGTCTGGATATTTTCTCCAGAATAATAAATAAATCTCAAAATATTCATTTGACAGTAAAATTATAATTAACATTATGTTTACATACAGTTCCACATAACCAAGTTTTAGTCTGCTAATAATATGGCTGCAACCTACCAACAGTGTATGTAGTTCATTTTAGAGCAAATAGAGTGTAGCACTCGCTAATGAAAGGATTAAATTTGTTTCATTGATGCAATGATGACTCTCGAAAGTTTTACAAATGCAAATGTAGTCTGTAGGGATATTTTATTGCTAGTTGTATCAAGACACTAGTGCCAAAAGTTTTTTTTTTACACACACTTACTTCAAGATCATTTTGTTTGTTTTAGTATAATTCTGAAGCTAATGAAAACACTAAAAA
Organism: Philaenus spumarius; assembly: GCA_018207615.1. Classification (NCBI taxonomy): domain Eukaryota; kingdom Metazoa; phylum Arthropoda; class Insecta; order Hemiptera; family Aphrophoridae; genus Philaenus; species Philaenus spumarius. Next base: position 92,346 of record JAGFPH010001169.1, read on the forward strand.
TACTCGCATAAAATCTAGTAATTTACAAATCCAGCCTAACTGTTGAAGCCGTATTCCTTTTCTCCGTCACTGAATATATTCAGATCCGTCGTCTAAAGATTCCTCCAAATACCTATCAATATCTTTGTCTTTCACTAAACTATTTCCCCTCATATTCACTATCACTAATTTCACACAAAAACCACAAAATAATTCAAAGTAACCTCAAAACAGTAATCAGCGGCGTGGTTTAACTATGACGTAATTGCTAATGCGGCAGTAAACAAGAGTCGATCAGCTGACCACACAACATCCTTTACAGAATAATAAAAGAAAGTACTGTAGTAGGTTTGTTCGGCATGATGCACAGAATATATTGAGAACAATTGATTTTATCGGAATACATAATTCCGAGTGGTAATTTCATGCAAATTCAACAATAGTATTGAAAAAACCCAATATCGGCCAGCAGCTGACATGTGATTGGAAACAAGAAATGGCCGCTGTCAGCTAACAGCCAACATGAGAGTCAAAAGGGTTCAGCTTAAGTTTTGGCAGGAAAGGAGCCATGGAGAAAACAATAAATTTTAAACCTCCACATCTTTCTCAAAGACAATTTTGTAAAACCCTTAAAACCCCATCTAAAAAATATAATTAAAATAGTTTAAAAAAATTTTAAACGCTCAGATATGGTGAAATCCTTATTTAACATTTCTGGAATTTAGGTTTCTTTCCAGCGGTCCTGTTGGTGCACTTGTTTTTTATGTGTTATAATTCCTGCAATCAGCAACATTACATTTTTTCATATTATAATTTGTATTTTATATTACTTATTATAACATCAGTATTTAATAAAATTGTCGCATATTATAAACATGTTTCTATAGTAGACATTGACTGTCATATTTTAAATTACGCCGAATATTGTAAAACTAGCCCGATTGTATTTGGTGGTTTTCTTTTGCAGGTATTGGTAGTTGTTTATCACCGATATTCCTCAAATTTTTGCAGGTATCATTTTATCCAAGGAATACCGGTATTCCATAAAATTATCACAAACAGAATTCGGATATTAAAACGTGTATTTTAAATTACGTTTACATTTCTTAAAATTAGTGCAAGTATCCGGAAGTTTTTCTTTCACAGACATTCACAGTTCAATATTAAATTACTATTTTAATGCAGGTATTACTATTTCATTACCTCAAATTGTAAAATCAACGCTGGTGATACAGTATTGATGTTTTTTTTTTATGAAGTACTGTTCTTTTTTTTTTGTAAATTAAGATAAATTTTGTATTGTATTCATTATTATCATATATTAAATGTTTCTTTGATGTACATAAAAACCATAACAAGCTTTCATTGTACTTTAATAATGCATATTATGCCACATTCATCTGGATCACTTTTCAAGTCTTAATTACTGCAAAATCATGGTTTATGGAAATTCAGAGCCGATGTCTCATATAAAAAATCCTAAACAACTAAAACCTAAATGTAAAATCTTACCTGATTAGGTGTTCCAAATCCAAACAGAGTATTTGCATTTTGTTGAGTTTGAGTTCCGCCACCAAAAGCAAACACTGGACTTGGAGCAACTGTTTCACCAAAACCTGGAGTAGGCTGAGGTTGTGGAGTTCCGAAAACTGACGGACTCGAAGTGGTACCGACAGATCCAAAAGTTGAACTATTTGATGAAAACATTGGTGGTTTAGGTTCAACTTTTGGTGAGAAATTAAATGCTGGATTGTGAGATGTTGAAGGATTGAAGACAAATCCGGCATTAGATGAGTTATTAACAGTTTGAGGTGCGAATCCAAAGGCCGCTGGTTGTTCGACTGCCTTATTAGCAGGTGCACCGAATGCAAATATATCTGATTGTTTATTCTCCGAGACTGTTGGATTTACTATAGCACTTGGAAAACTATTTGTATTGCCAAATGACGAGAATGTTGGGACTGATGATGAAGTAGTGGTCGCAGCAGTGCCAAAAACATTTGGAGTTGCCTTATGCGTTGTAACGGTATTAGCAGAACCGAAAATATTCAAATTTGGAGTGGTCTTTTGTGACCCAAATGAGAGGGCTGTTCGTTTTTTAGTAACGGGTTCAAATATAAAATCTTTTGTAACAGTATTAACGTTGCTAACTTTCTGTTCGTTGACAGCCTGCATTGGTACACCAAATGTTGGTGCAGGGCTACTTAAAGGTGATTGAAAACTACCAAATGAAGGCTTAACATCACTGGACAAATTAAACACATTCGGTTTGTTTTCGATATTCTTTGTTGAAACATTGAGCCCACTTTTGGATTCATTTGACAAGTTAAAGGCCAACTGTGTATTCTGTGGTACAATTGGAGACAAACTTTTTGTTTCATTACTTTTGGCAATAGATTTTGAAGAAGCAAGTTTTAAAAGATTTGATGTAACGGTCGTTGATGTAGACAGTGAAGTTTGTGTTACACTAGTTATAGATTGAGTAGTCATAAAAGGGTTTGGACACGATGATTTGGGTCTCTCACTTTGGTCATCAACTATCTTGTCTGATGTTGTTTTTGTTGATTTCAAACTAATTATTCCTGATGGTTTGGAGTTTGAACTATCAGTAAGAGAATTTGTCAAAATATCATTTTTTGACTCGACTAACTTGGATGTGATATGTTTATCTTCTGTAGATTTCAAGACCTCATTTTTGAACTCACTTTTAGATTCAGTTAAGCTGGCTTTGGATTTATTATTACTGCCGTTGATCAACAGGTTGGTATTATCATCATTTTTAGGAATTCCGAATGAAAAAGTTTCAGTAGATGAAGGTTGTAATGGGTTCGACATACCAAACTGAAAAGTAGGTGTACCTTTTGGTAAGCTTGCAGTACTTGAAGAGTTATCTTCAACTGTAGTCTTATTTGGAATTCCAAAGTTAAATGTGGGCGTTGAGTTGGTTTGAGATTGATCTACAGTTTTAAATCCACCTAGTTTGAATCCTAAAGAAGCATCATCCATGCCTTTTGGAACTCCAAAGGAAAATTGGGTTGCTGGAGCTACTTTCGTTTCTGTAACTTTTGCACCAGGTCTAGGTGTTGTACATGCTATACATATATTTTTATCGGAAGCGTTTCGAAGCATACAAGCCTCACATTCCCACGAACCTGAAGGTTTTGTAAAAAGTGTTCCAAAACCTGTTGTCGTTGATGTCAAACTTTTATCTTTATCATTTAAATTGCGAGCCGTCTCACAAGCAGCACACTTATTTAATTCTGCCTTATTAACTATCAAACAAGATTTACATTCCCAAGATCCAGAAACGGGCTTAAACATATTTCCAAACCCTGAGTCATCTGTTGGCGCACTTTTCTTAGTATTAATGCCAACTTTAACCGTCTCACAAGCCACACACTTTGTTGCGTCAGGTTTGTTATTCAATAAACAAGCAGTACATTCCCAAGAACCAATAGATTTTTTAAATTTATCACCAAACCCTTCACTTAGAGGTTTTATTCCTTGTGCTACTCTACAACTGGAACATACTGTATTGTCAGTACTTGCATTATCTTTAGAACATAAAGAACATTTCGGTGTTTTTTTATCTGGTTTGCTTTCTTGAGTCTTTTTGAACTTTTGTGTTCTACATGACACACATATACTTTCATCTTTAGAATTATGAATATTACATGTTTCGCATGTCCACTGATCCACTAGTACTTTGCTTTTATCAGCATCAGCACAGTTTTTCCTACTTAGTAACACATCCATTACACTTCCCATTACTAATTGAGCAGCAGGTTTTACACAGACATTTTGCTTATCACTAACTTCATCGTTAACTATTTTATCAGTTTTAGTTACTGATTTGCCATTTTTAACTTTCACACTGTCTACAAAATTAAAATTCATTACACTTTTAGAATTAGAGTTATTGTCACTTTTAACACTTTTCTCAGTTTCGCTAAGAGGTTCACTAAACTCAAAGTTAACCGTGGGTGTCGTTATTGCTGTACTTGATGTCCTTTTGTTTTGTATAGGTGCTGAGAATGAAAAAGACGAACCATCGGAAGGTACAGTAGAAGAACGAGGAGGAATTTTAATGTCTATTGAAGGTAATGATTTCAGAGGTAATTTCACATTTGGTAACCTAACATCTGCAACAGTTTCTTCTTCTCTCGCATCCGTAGCTTGTTGCCTCTCTTTCCATCTTGTCCGTAATTTACCAGCATTTTTCGGATGACCATACTGACCGGCATCCGACTCTCTAAAAACAGATAAGAAATTATAATTGAAGAAAGTTTATTAAAACCTAAAAGTTTGTTCCGAAATTATAAAATATTATTTCAACCGAAGTTATATAATTTAAAATATTTGGTTGCAAGGTTCTATTCAGAACTACCTAGTAATGTTATACTCGCATAATAGTTTGCTTAACCCTACAACTGATCATGCTAATTTTTTTGCAATGCAAATCCATTTCAGTGCGTGTTGCAAGCATATTTTCTAAAATTTGCCAAATATAGTAATTATAAACCAATCCAAAAGTGTTCCATAGCTTTTTGTAGAGAAATGTTCAAAGAGTTCATACATGCCAGTAAAAAATTGACGGATGTAAATTTACGAAATTATTAGCTCAAGAAACAAAAAATGTTCAGTAACAAAAAGAAAAAGTTCAACTTTGGGCCTACATAAAAAGTAGTAAAAATTTTTTTGTAATTTTTTCAAAATGAACAAAAGTTTTGTAATTTAATTACAATTGTATAAAAATATATATCAATTTCAAATTTCTTATTTTTAAAACACCAGTTTTTATGTTCCTACTACAAGACTGCTAACAAAACTAGGCCTAGTTTTAATAGGTTTTTAGAAATATATGCTTTAAAATGAAATATTATTATAACAAAGTTTAGAGAATAAATCAAAGAATTGAACAGTATACTTGTACATTCTTATTTTATAAACGTATTTCACTTAGTTTTACTTGAATCACAAAATTAGATTAAACGAATAAAACCTCTCACGTACCAAGCGCATACAACATCCTGTGTAACTCGACCGTTAGAACAATGCGACTGTTGTAAAGCGTGAGAATGTCGAGTAGTGAATTCAACAAAAGTCTGTATTTCCCAGGACTGTACGAATAAAACCATTACAGTAAATATGGTTTACTTTACACAAAACGAAAGATAGAAGTTATCCCTACAAATCGATATAAACATATCTATACAAATATATCGAATTGTAACCGATATTTCAAATGCAATATTGTGCTTTTCCATTGGTTGAAAACTGTCCAATTGAAAGGGTTTACAGAAAACTCTATATTTTCGGAACTATAAGAGAACGTCTAATTGGAAGGCAGTTTTAGAAAGTTAAAATCTTGACAAATCCAAAGGTATATATATTATTTTCAAAACAGTTCTGTCGAGCGATATTGAGCCTTAGAAAAGTGATGTATTTGTGCAATTTACTATTGCTTTCTCGAGCGGCATGAATTTATTTAGAAAACTACAATTTTAAAACGATGATTACATATATGTAAATATACGTTTTAGAACAAATTTGTAAATACAAAAATTGAAGTTTAAATCATTTCCTTTCCAACGGTTTTTGTTTTATTGCGATTAGATGATTTTTAGTAGGAGAAATATTCAATACAAGTAGAGTTGTCAATTAGTAGTGTGAGACCTAGGTCAAGTGCCTAGGTCGAACACATGTAGGGTTAACTTTTTTTACTACATTATATATTTATAAATAAATGTTTAGTTTTTATACATATCCTTTAATAGAATTGACTCACATCTACTGCTAAACTTGGCTAGTTAAATTCCTGGTTTTAACCCAACTTTGCCCACCAGTTTTCCGGAAAAATGCTGACATGTTTTCCACAGCATTAAATAAGAAAGAAAATATACCTAAATAATCATCACGTTGCAGCAAATATTTACGTTAAATCATAATTTAAATTGTGACTAGTAAAATTCCAGTAATTATCAACTTAAACTGGATTTGTACTAATCTGACCACCAAATGTAAAAATAAATTAATTAAATCTCAATAGGTGCAGATTTAACAAAATGTAAGGCACGGGCTGGATCTGGAGTTTTCAAAAGTTTCTAAGTTGCTTAAAAGTCAAGAGACATCTATACGGATCTCTCTGTTACTAAATTCACAATTTGAATTTTCGCTACTAAAGTCCGTTTTAACCTATTTATATTTCTGTATATGATTAAATCATTTGGAGTTTTTTGTATTTTGAATAACCTGGTGACCTGATTTGAGTTCTTATCCATTGGTCTTTGAATATTTTATTGTAATTTGAGATACATCTCTGAAATGATTGTAGTGCTAGAGGTTGTGGTTTAAATTTAGATGGCATTCTAGTTCTTTCATCGACAATCACGCTACCTAATATGTTATGATTTCCAATGAAAAGTGATTGAAAATTTTCCATCAATCCACTGCTCTGGGATTTGTTACACAAGAATTTAACTAAGAAGAAAAGTCAGAAGAGATTTTATTAGCAGATGAGAGTTTCTAAATGAGACAGAGACAATAGATGGAAAAATATAGACCCACAAAATAGCTACATGTAAATATGAATTACTTTTTTATCCCAATAAATATAAGTATATAAACTTTATAAACTGTTTAGTAAATATATTTATTGAAAACTTATAAACATTTGCGGAAGTTATGTAGTTTTGAACCTAATTGAAGAAGGCCTATTAGCAGTAATTTCACCCGGTGAATAGTTAGCCATAAAAAAAACTCAAGATACGTTTAAAATCTGTCTAGATTTATTTTATCATGACAAAACAAAGGAAAGAACAGACTTAATATGATAAAAATGTTCCAAACAGATAGGCTCTTTTTATGCTTTGTTTATTTGAATGACTCATTGCAATCAATTGATGTTACAAAACAATGACTCCCGCTCCACTTGTTCAGCACATTAGCAAAACCAAATATCATATTTAGTCTCAAACCAGCCTGCTTTTATTCAATATCTTATAAGTTTAGTGCTGTTCAAGTTTGTTTGAGTGATAACAAACTGCATTATTAACCATTTTTTTTGTGATTTTATTATGTTTAATTACCATTTGATACTAAAGTTAATTCGCTTAGATTTATGAT
>JAGFPH010001169.1:99459-116816 GCA_018207615.1 Philaenus spumarius
ATAATTTTTACATTCAAAAAAATTTTTAACAGGATTTTAAAATATTTTTGGAATAAACAGTAGCCTAAAATATTCTCTGAAAAGTACTCATGTTAATGAAAGTTTAGTTCAGCCATTCCGAAGATTAGCCCGGACAAATAGACAAAATTTATAAATGTGTGTTTAGGCTTTGGTAATGTGTGAATAACCATGTGAGCTTAGAAAAAAGCTTATATTTTGAAATCACAGACAGACACGTCTATTTTATTTATATGTATAGATATATGATTTAAAAATTCTTGAGGAAAAACAGGTAGCTTAAAACTTAATAGCTTTTGGTGCTTTGACTGATTATTGGATTTACATATTAGATAACTAATTAATTATGAACAAGACGTTGTTATACTGTAGTAGAAAAATTTTAATTTGTTTTGTTAGAGTCAAATCCTACAAGGGAGATTACTACAACCAAGTTATTCAAAACCGAATTATTCGGCAGTCTACATTATCTGGATCTGGATCAACCATAGGCTAAAAAACAGCACACCAGTTGTAAACTGAATCTATCATGTTTCTAAAAAATAGAATTATATCAAACTGTTAATTTGCTGATGAAAGTAAGAGCTGAAATACAGTAAATGCTTTACAATACCACCGCATGGAAAAACAACATACACAATATGTACATAAGGTCCTAGCTAGTAATCACTTTTAGATCGGGTCTTAACCTTTTCACTGCTATGTCCATTTATTTACGTTCTGCCACTGCTATATTGTAGTGCTGTACCCGTATACACTTTTCACCTTCATGTGGTAAGCTAGTTTTAAAATATATAGCTTATATTATTTTGCACTGATAAATAAGTGCAGCTCTCTACTAGCAAATATATGAACTACTGTCGGACTTGAACCCTCCTACGTCACTAAAAACAAGTGTGAGTGTTACACTATAGAGAGCAGAGTTAATGGCATGCTTTAGTTTACAAAATGGCGGCGGCTTATGTTGGACTTACTGAAAGCAATTTTACAATGTTGAATGAGTAGCCTATTTTGGATAGTGATATAAGATACTGATAAGAGACGTTGGTGATAGTAAAAGAAAACATAATAATAGGCATTTTTTAGAAGCTACGTGTGCCGTTAGCTCCACCATAGGCATGGGTATGGGGTATGTACGGTAGAGACCCCACAAATGTTTCAATGGAAAAATAATGTTCAATCGATAATTTAAAAAATATATTTAGTAACCCATAAGTTTCATTTCCTTTTCTAATCGACTATCTTTCCTGACGAAAATTCTGCCGTGAACTGCTGCCGGCATTCCGAATTCAGCACTCGGGTGTTGCAACTGTTGTCTCAATAAAGCAGTGAATATAACAGTTACTTTAAACTTTATGTCTACAAATTATACACTTCTGGACAAAAGTTTCACAACACAAACAAATCTTTCTGTCAATAAAACGTAGGACTGTTAATGACTTGTTAACTAACAATAATGCTTTAAATAGACAAAAATAAACTTAATACTACAGCAAAATGTTTATTATCTGATCTCTTTCTCCTTTCTGGTCTTATCTTTAGTTAAAAGTCCAAATCCTGTCCCTCTTTCGAGTTTTGGCCGAAGGTAATTTCTCAGTATTCTGAAGTGATTTGAGTGATGCAGTGCATTTTTATTTAGTAAGAATAATTGAATTCATTCTTTTTTTTTTTTTAATTAATATGGATGTACACTGTCGTTTAACTACTGCTGAGGCAGTCAGAGCTAGAATTTTGGTTCGACAAGGGCGTTCGCAAAGTGAAGTGGCTAGGATTTTCGAAATACACCGTTCCACAATTGGAAGAGCTGTTAGGCAGTTTCAAGACACTGGACGAGATGACAGAAGACCGGTTCAAGGCAGGCCAAGAGTAACTGACAGAAATGATGATCGTTTTTTAACATTAAGCTCACTTTGCGGGAGGACGGTTACCAGTATGCAGCTACAATGTTTGATCAGGCAGGTGCGCAATGTGAATATTTCGAGCCGTACCAACCGTAGACATCTTGCAGAAGTGGATTTGAGCAGTAGACTGCCTGCTACAGGTCCTCTTCTTACTGCACGTCAACATGCTTTGAGGCTTAGATTTGCCCAGAATCATATCCATTGGACTGTGGATGATTGGAAGAATGTTCTCTTCTCAGATGAGACTGGAGTAAGTCTAGCTTCACCAGATGGGCGCGAACGTGTATGGAGAAGGCGTCACGAAAGACTTGCACAAGCCTGCTTCTCACCCAGGGTGCCTTTTAGTGGAGGCTCGGTGATGTTCTGGGGTGGTATACAGTACAACGCTCATACAGAACTAGTGGTACTTCGTACACCGGCTCTGACAGCACAAAGGTATGTGGAAGATATACTGCAAGATCATGTTGTTCCGTTTGCTCCGTTTGTGGGACCAAATTTCAAACTAATGCATGATAATGCTCAACCACATACAGCAGCCGCTGTAAGTGGTTACCTTATGGAGGTCGGCATAAGTTCAATCGATTGGCCACCCAAGAGTCCAGACCTCAACCCTATTGAACACGTGTGGGACAGTGTAAAAATCGCATCAGGAGAAGAAACAACCCTGAAAACAACTCTCGCATCCCTTATAGCCGCAGTGATACAGGAGTGGGAGGCAACACCACAAGAAGAGATTCAACAACTCATCAGTAGTATGAGGAGAAGGCTGCAAGAAGTAATCCGAGCAAGAGGAAGAAATACCAGATACTAGGAAATTGGTAATAAAATAAATAAATTAAATGTATACATTTTTCTTTGAATTAAAAACTACAAGTTTATCGGCTTTTTTTAGCTTTTCTTTTTTTTACCAAAATAAAATATAATACTCTCTAAAAGTCTTAATATTTTTGTTGCTTTCTTAATCTAAGATAAGGAAGAAATAAATTAAAAAGGTTTTTAGTGTTTTTATTTACTTTGAAACTAATCAATTTAAGACAAACATGGTTGTTGCGAAACTTTTGTCCAGGAGTGTATAAATACATTGTATGTTATAATAATAATTTACTGATCAACTCTTAACATTTTTAATACATTTTAATATAATTTTTTTAAATAATACAAGTTCAAATAATTACAATACAATTTTTTTCTCTTATCTCGGGGTCTTAGCTGTGGGCATTTATACATACAATTATATTAAATTTGTATATATTTATATAGGCTAACATTTTGTATCTATTAATTATATTCTAAAGTTCAGTTCAAGTGCTTAGTCAATTTATATTTTTAAATAAGAAAAAGTTTATTAGAAGTTCAAATTTTGATCGTTTGTTCTTCAAATGGTAGCCTATTATTAAACTATGGTCAGATATTACCTTGAAATAATTATTGTAGGTTTGATTTAAATCTTGCTTGTCAGGATTTTATATGACTATCTTCTTATTTCTTTATTTGAATAATTTGTAACCATTTCTTCTTTGTTTATTTATATGATTATTCGATTCATTTTTATTTCCACAAATTAAATACAGTACGTACACCTTGTTGCTATGATATCTATCATTCAAACTGCATAAAGAAAATTATTTTAAAATATCCGAGTCCTATAATTAAAACACGGCCTACTATGCACATCTCAGTACTATCTTGTTTCTTCCGTACTGATCCGCATTTTATTTCAATTATGTTATTAAGTTTTCTTTTACATGGTATCCAGAATTTTGTAACATTTTTTTTCACTTTATACCAAATATCTGTCATAGGAATTAATTGTTTTAGTCTTTATTCATAATTAATTCAAAAGTTAAATGTATATGATTACATTTCTCATTCCCTTCTTCGCACTCGGAATGGAAAATAAAAACCTAATGGCCGTTGTCAACGTTCTATTTTGCAGTTCATTCCCATGTCCAGCCCAGCCTCTATACTAAACTTCACTTCTACACATTTCAACATTTATTTTACTTGTCACCAATTATTATTCCATTGATTTAATAAATACAAGATTCTTTTAATTGTATTTTATAACTATTTACATTTCGTATGTCGGGTAATTGGAATTTTTCCGAAAAAAAGGTCTATTTTAATTAATTACTGTATGTATGCTGAAAATGGGAGAAAAACTACTGTATTTTTAAAGAAAAAAGATTTTAATAAATTAAATAAAAAGGCAACACTTTTACGTGTTAAGCGCATGTACAGTACATACGGTACTGTAAATTAAATGAAAGTCATTGCTTGCTGAACATCTCCGTCAAAGTAACTGTTTACTGTATTCATCCGTTTTCGGGAAGCCAAGTCGCGCATCCGCTTGACAGTGAGAAGTTGCATGTGGTCACACTCGGGCTGTTGCTCTATCCACTTTAACACAATTTCATGGTCGGCAAATGCTTCACTAGCTGATGGTCCTGTGTCTGCTTCAACTTCGACATTAAGGTCATCTTCTTCCTAAACACTTTCTTCTCTCACACTTTCAAAAAGTGCATCATCATTTAGGGAAAGACAATAGCGCGTGTAGACAGAATCATTATTTTGCAAATCGCAGCACGTTTCAATCTTAATTTCTTTTTCTGAAAACGATTCGGATAGTCAGAGTTCAGATAGTTGGAGTTCTACTGTACTGACCTCATTCAAAATCGACGTAAGTTAGAGTACAAATTTACAATGTTTATTTATATTTATCTTGATTATTTAGTAATTAAAAACAAATACTGTATTTATAATTATGAATAAGAATTTGCTTTAGTATTGTTATTAAATGTAGGCTATTACAATATTCGGTTAACCTCAAAATGTTACAATTTATAAAAGCACTTGTCATGTTTTTTAAACCTCAGCTCAGGAAGGTTATCATTCGACCTTCTCTCAAATGGAGAAACTGTCTAATAGTTGTTGAAAACTGTTGTATTATTAAAGTTTGGCACTATTTCCCAAGTTATACAGTGCCATATTAGGCTAGATAATGAGGTACAGTATAACTATAATAAAAATACTATGTTGTTTTGTAATTCAACATAGCCAAATCCGTTTAGTTGAGCCACAAGTGGCGTTCAACTTCATTTTGTTTCCCTTCAAATGATAAATGTTTGGCTACAAATAAAATTGTCAAGTTGACGTAGAAAGTATATCATTCCTCCATTTAGGATTGGTTATATATATTCTTTTTTGCCTACAAGACTTACATACTTCACAAACTAATAAAAACACTTCATGAAATATACCAAAGAATAAAGGAATTAAATATTAACTATTCTTATTACTGGATCAATATTTTCAACAAATTTTAACCATTAAATCATTATTCTCAGTTGGTTAAAACGTTAAAACCATTTCTATCCATAAAAAAAGCAAATAAATAAACGTATGTTCTACTTACTGGGGTTGAAAACTGTTCAAGCGCATCCAATATCTTCTTTGCAGTAGAACTTAAAGGTACTTGCTCGTTTCTAGCTTGAACTGGGCGAACTGTGGGACCCAATCTGCGAGTTGATGACATACAACTTAAGTTGTTTGCTGATGCACCTCCATACATAGTTCGCCCGGAGTAGAAAGGAGAACAACCTGAACGGTCCTGCAGGTAAAACAATAAAACATTGCATTACTTTGAAGTAAAACTAGAAACAGAAGATCCTATATTACTCACAATCCAGCAAACTGGAGAAAATATGATAAAAAAAAAAAATTAAAAAATGCAGAACATGGATGGTCAAGATAGTGTACACAACTGAAATAATTGTATTTCAAGTATGTAAATATTATTAATTGCAGCACAGTCAGTTAATTCTATTAGATGGTTGTTAGGTTACCAATGCTTTATTTTATAGGTACTGTATTTTTTATAAGAAGGTTCAGATTGATTCTCTCCTGTTCTTAAACATGGTGTCCACAGAAAATCTGTTTTAATTTTCCCTGATTTTCCATGACCTGCTTACCAAAATTTCCCTGACTCACTAAAATGCATAGTATTTTAATTTTTTAAGCATTACATTTTACAAAGAAGAAAAAAGAAATCCCAGACTCCACCTTCCCCATAGCTGGCCTAATTCTTTCTCCGCTTTCTTTTTCCTTCTTTTTTATATTTATTAATTGAAAAATGCAAATACATTGGATAACATTATCATATTGCCTAAAGGAAACACTTAGGTAATGTAAAAATGAGAGTAATTTCACAAAACTAGTAGCATGACATGAAACAGATGTAAAGATGAGAATTTATTTTTAGCAATGGAATTCCATTTAATTGTAAGAAATTAACTCATATTTATAGTGTGAATTAAAATTACATTTATTTATAAAAGTATTCAAAATGTAAGAGAAATTTGGTCATTAGAGAACTTAATAAAATAATATATGGACAAGATAAAATAGATTAATTAATAGAACAATTAACTTAATGGAAACAAATAATTATAATAATATTAAAACTTTCAAATTTGAGAATAAACTAGCCAGGCAGGATGAGAATGAAAAAGAAAACCATAAAGAGATATATTACTGTAGGCTTCTGACTTTGCAACCTTCTCAGGAATGGCTCAACATCTGTCAATATGCTTCTAAAAGCACTTAGTTTTGTCTTCAAAAATGGATTTCTCATAGTTTCTCTAAGGTATTGCAGGTTTTTGTTATCTTTTTGTTGTATTCTTTACAAATTTATTGACATGATCACATATTTTGAAAGCTTTATCTACACAGCGATCATTTTCCAGCCATCTTACTGCTGTGAACTTAAAAGGGAAAGAGGAGCTAGTTGTAATGTCTGAGTATTTTGCTCTTCGAGCTGACAATCTTTGAAAAGGCCGTAGAGAGATGTGAAAATGTTCCCAACCAATTGGCTCTCGAGTTTTTCCTTAAAACTGAGGTTTAAATTCTGTCAATCCATTAAGACTTGTAAAATGTTTCTTAAGGGTAAGAAGAGCCCTTTGCTCTCATATTTGTGTCCGGACAATACAAAAGCGGGGAATAAACCACTCAATCGAATAGCCTGGCGAGAAATTAAGTAGTTGTGATCAGGCAGTTGCCCCCCTCTAGTTCCAGTGTTGCCTAAATGTTCCAGTGTTGCCTAAATGTTACCTAATTTATAAGAAAATTATAGTGTTTTTCTTTTTACCATGAATAATGTTGCCAATAATATTAATACTGTAATGCTGTAATAATTACACTATCGTGGAGGAAGTTATTAAACGTCTCAGAAAATTAAGAAACTTTGCCCATAGAGCATGACGATGAAGACGACCTCAGCCTTGCACAACTAGCTCAAAGATTGGCACATCAGACGAACAATTGGAAGTTACTGATGATATGATAGTTGAGGCTGAAGAAAGTGACAATGAAGACAATGAAATGGAGAATGAGAAAATCAGCCACAGTTAAGGTTGCAAAGTGATAGAAAAGGCAATCGAGTATCTAGAGCAACAGTCAGAGATAATTAAAACAGACCTTCTACTGCTACGACGATTATGTGAAACGGCGGAAAAGAAGCGAGTTACTTCTGTTAAACAAAAAACCCTTATGGACTTCTTAAAAAAAAATAATGTTTTTAACTGTAACATGTAATGCAGCCTATTTATGTCTTTTTACCATTTTGTATTTTTATTTGTACGTTAGTTTTTCTTTTAATAATGCAGTAGATGCCTTTTATTGTATGTACAGTAGGCCTACGTCTTTTTATCATTTTGTATTTTTATTTTTACATTAGTTTTTCATTTGATAATACAGTAGGTGCTCTTTTTCATATCTTTGACCACATTACCTCGGATAACCGCGGGCCTACTGTACATAGTTTACTTGAAAAATGTATGCTTTATCAATGTTTTAATATAACTCAGCAAAACATATTGAACCTCAAGAATCAATATTAATGAATTTATTAAAGGGTTACAAATAAATCTACAATACCACTGCTACTGAGGTTGTTTCATCATTTAGCCTAGTTTAAATAAAGTAAATATAGGAAAAGCAGTTTTATATTAAAACATTTTTTATGCCACCTTTTGTGCAATGCGAGTTTTGGTAAACCATCACTGGTTACTCGAAGGAGTGCTTCAACCACTTTTAAATGGAAATAATTTATAAATCGTCTAAAACACCTATACTTTCCTGTCCATTTAATCAAACAGAGCTACTCACTATTTAAAAAAATTTTTAATATAAAAATAAATTGTATTTTTTTCAAACAATTTTTGGTTTGGTAGAATTAGTTAGGCTATATTCTTTTGTCTGAAGAACGTCTACCAAATATAAATAACAACAACTTAAATAAATATATAGAACTAAACTTACTTTTAATGGAGATGAAAAAGTAGATGTATTAAACGCAGGTCGCCTCCCAGAGCTCCTATAGAAACTTAATGACATGTTTGAATTTGGTAGAATAGATCTACTGTGGCTATTATTTGCATCTGTAACAAAACACAAATTGAAGGTCTATTAAATTGACAAGCAATGTATTTTATCAACTACAAATAAACTATTTTCATTATAAAATAGAAGAAAAGCGTTACAACTAAACTTTTGTTTGTTACGTAGAATCTAAACCAAAGGAATTTTATTAGAAAAACTTTAAATCTGAACATAAACAGAACCTTCTTACAAAATTGAATTTTTTTTTTTTTTTTTTGCTTTCCATGCCACTTTGTGCCTTTCGGCTAACGAGCATGTTTTTTTGGGCTTTTTTTAATATTTTATGGTCCCCCGCGGGATTTGAACCCGGGACGTCTTGCTTATGAGGCAAGTACCATAGCGGTTGAGCTATGACAGAGGACTACAAAATTGGATCCTAACATGAAGGAATAACAATTGGCTGATTATAAAATAATTAATAATATAAACTTTGTAAAGAATCTTTAGTAATTGTAACTAATTAGTATAATACCTACTTCTATTAGATGAAGTTTTTATCACAGTGATAAAGCAAGAAAACCTCCAAATACAGTAGTCTCGCTATCCCGAACCCCGCTATTTTGAAAATCCGCCTACTCCAAACGAGTCCAGGAAAAATACTGATTTTTTAAACTTAAAAAAACAGGAGAAAGTAAAAAGATGTTCATGAAAAAATTTAAATTTATTGTTATACATAGAAGTTAAATAGACATACATAGAGCCTAAACTTGAAGAAAAAGCCAGAAAACAAATTGGAATGAAAGCTGGTTACTTACAGTACATGTCGGCTCCATTTATACAATCTGTAGAATAATTTTTAATCACTGCTAAACACAAAAATAAATATTTTACACACACTTAAGAAGAAAAAACAAAGATTTTTTCTGATGAAAAGCACTGAATCGACTTGAGGATGCAATGTTCCGCCATCGCCGCATTCGAAGAATTTGATAAATTATCTTTTAATTGCAACATAATATTTGACACTGCCTTGAAAATATTGAATGATTTTGCGAATGAGGGAGGAAGTAACCGACGGTTGGTGGGGATCCTTATCGGTAGTTCTGACCCGGCTTTCGTGCTGACAACATTGAGTGTTGTAACAGTTATTTAATGCTTTGACAACCTCATGTGAGTGATAATTCCAACATCTGATGTCGGATGAGTGAAATTCATCCGAAACGGTAGAGTTTTTAACACATAGAGTGGATCACTTGACGGACATATAAAAGGTAATATTTTATTAACCTATTTATAACGCCTTAAAATTCAATCCTGTTTGGTGAATTGGTCCACTATATTCTAGTGGATTCTTGGGCAACTCTGACAGAGGAAAACCTGACTGAAGCTTGGGATAAGCTATAGCCTAAGCCTGTTAACAATGAAAATGAAAATAGTGAAGGACTGAAGAATCTGAGATCCTTTCCATCGTCATCAAGGAAAACCAATCAGAAGACAACTGTGATGATGAACAATTTTTTGATTCAGGACCATTCCATGCCATTGCGTTCAGTGCATTTGACACGGCAATGAACTGGTACGAAAAACAACTCCAATGCTGCTTGTCCCAATTAATGGTTTTAAAACAAATTCAAAATTTAGCAGCTACAAACACACTTCATCATTAATACAGAAAGTGATTGGCTTTTTAAAATTTGATTTGAATTTTTTCTAATGTAATATTTTGTAACGGGAAGCGTTACAAAAATAAAATTATGAAT
This sequence comes from Philaenus spumarius, assembly GCA_018207615.1. Classification (NCBI taxonomy): domain Eukaryota; kingdom Metazoa; phylum Arthropoda; class Insecta; order Hemiptera; family Aphrophoridae; genus Philaenus; species Philaenus spumarius. Next base: position 109,517 of record JAGFPH010001169.1, read on the forward strand.
GATTAAACTGTTAAAAAAATGTGTTGTCGAAAAACTTGAAAGATAAAAAAAATTGTTCAAACTAATAAAAAATGTTATATGTGGATTATCACTCATCTACACTTCATTATTCTTTATTACCTTTAATACTCTTCACTTATTATTCAACTTCAATTACAAAAAATACTTCTCTCTCTTTAACCTCCACTACAAAAAATTATTCACCATATAACTCACCTTAGCTCCAACTTACAAATCCACATTTCACCTTAAAAAACCTCCTTTACTTTAACTCTTAAAAAAAAAACTTAATATTCCACATATAACATATCTCTATGCTTTCTTGACTTTACTATGCATATAATTACTTATAAAAATTCTTTGTTTACTCTTAATTTCTCAGGTTATGCGTTCTTGACTGCGAAAGTACACACTAGATAGGGATCATGGCTGATGAAAGGAATTTAAGACATCGTGGCGAAACAACTATGCTCTTTACTCACTCATATTAATGAAATAATTATACAGAGACAAATTAATCATTATCATGAAAATAAAATATAACAAACTATCAATAATTTACATAAGATATGAGTTACAATTATGTTGAATAGGCTAAGATGCAATTCCAAGTCAAATGTAATTATATGTAAAAAAGTTTAAAAATTTTAAATGCAGACTGAAAATATCATATTATATGGCCATTTATACTCACGAAATTGTTCAAACCAATGTTTGTACCTAGGATTTATAAGATAACTTTGGATATCTCCTCACATCTAATATCTTCGACGCACTAAAAACGTACCCACATGGTCAGATTTTCACAAGTTCAATTTACTCGGCAACCACTCAATTAATCTTGACGCCTAAGCGTACACTAACGCTGCACCATCAATAGTTTATATTGAAACGTCCATTTCTTCTATTCTGTACTACAAAACCACCTTTTTGTAGGAATCTCTCTCCCAAGGCACGCCAACCAACTTAACTCAACGCCATATTTCTCCTTACTCCTGCGGTACATTGCCTTTTCAATCAACCAAAGTTTCACCATCGATCAGATCAAGTTTGAGCTCACACTGTGCACTGATATAGACGTTTATGTTATAATTTGTTTTTTACATATGGTTTTCTTCAACTTTATTATTTTTAATTATTAAAATTGTTCCTTATGTGACCATTTATTTTACCTTTTTAATTGTTCTCTTCAACCGCACCACTGTTTTTAGTTTTATGAACTCTTCTACACTTTATATACATTATATACTTTTATTCATTAATGTTTTTAAGTCTGCTTTTTTATTCTTTATTATAGTCTGCTTATTTTTTATTTTATGTTTATCAGAATCATTATGTTTTAACTATTTTGCGTCTTAAATGAATTTATATATGTATATATGAAAATTATAAATATTTATTATTGAATATTGCGTCTCTTTATCAACCAGACCATCCTTCTATGTTTTAGTCGTTATGGGAATTTACTTGCCAAATATATAATATTTCTGTTACATGGACTGTGTCACAATTTTTCATACTACGTTTACTATAAATATATTGTATGTTCACTATTTTAAATAAATAAACAATGTTTTAAACTGCAAAGTATTTCTCATTTTTCTATAACACTTTAGATCCCTTTTAGGCTCGTCTTAGTTGTTAATTTATGTGAAAAGCACAATATGTTCTGTAATCCGAACAATTGATAATTCGAACCCCCCCCAGTTCTTGTTCGGATTAAAAAGGTTCTACAGTACATCGAAAGTTAGTCCTAAAAGTACTTTCTTTGGATCAGGTTGATAAATAGATTTTAAAATATTGGTCAAAACTTTAAGCTTGTATTACTTGTAAGACTACATTAATCCGGAACCAAGTAGTCCGGCACACATCAGAAATCTTTCTTTTTTTTTTAATCGTCTAAAAACGAATAAATCCTGCTTTTGTATTCAGGGGATTTAGCGCTCGATAGCAGGCAATAGAGTTGGAAGCGTTTGGTGATACTGCGGCCTTAGCCATGCCACTTGTCTATACTAAGTCTTTAGACAGTCACTCAGATTAAACTCTAGTAAAATTAATGTGTTCATTAATACTGTAACAATCTTAATTTGTCATTCAGAACTCCATACTTTACTTGTAAATAGTTACAGTAATACTTTACTATCCATGTAAATAATAAATGCAGTACATATGAAAAGTACATACTGTACATACTTTTATTTATTTCTTCTGTTTAAAAAATACCTCAATAATCCGGCATATTTGATGATCCGACACTGACAAATTTCCGAGTGTGCCAGATTATCAAGGTCTTACTGTATATGGTAACCAAATTTGAACAAACATGTCTGGAAAGCCATTAACATTCCACCAATCTTGGCAGTAGTACACCAGGCACTCGTCTATTTATTTTAAATAATTAATGCTGCTAATTTAGTCCTTATAGAATAAAATCAACTCAAAACCTTATTTATAAGGTCACACTGGCTTATTTATAGTCACACTATTGCTGACCCAAACCCTTTGTTATACCCCATTCTATATAACAACTTCAGTATCCAATTAAGTATAGTTTTTTGTTGTTATTAGAACTCAGAAATTTCGCTAATTTGTTAATTTTGAAAATTTGCTCAACTCACATCAATGGTTCAGCTTCGTGATCGAATTATTTATTTGCTGATTCTGGATTTATCTGAGATTGATAAAGCATAATTCTACTGAAAGTAACTGACCCATTAGATATGCAAATGAAATTAAAAGCATATAATATAAATTTAAATATAACGTTATGTTGTAACATTTTAACCCAGTTGGGATATAATATTAATGTTAATATAAGGAACTAAAGGGTCCTGGTTGAATCTAGAAGTACAAAATAAGATAGGCTATTTATATAACCTCAAAATTGTCATTTTGATAAAACATTTTACATAGAAACAAAATTAAATTCAAGGAGTCTTATATAATAAATAATTAACGATAAATTCACTTTTTATAACTAACTAAAACTAATTAAAGTAAAACTTACCTTTTAAATCATACAAACCAAATTTACTTATAAATAGGCAAAGCCTATGTGACATGAAAACGTCCATAGTTAGAATTGTGTTAGCGTATAGTTTTATTAATGTAGAATATAAATTGTAAGTTATAAAATTAAAAGGTGATTATTAACGAAATAGTTTAACCAAATGAGAACTATGATACCCATAGATAGATGCAGTGTGTTAAAAACAAAATTAACAGCTGTTTTCAAATTGCAATCGGTACCAAGATGTCTATGTTGAATTATATTATATACAAACTTGTAAAAGCAAACAATTATTATGAATTTCGGACAAAGTGAATAGAATAAAGTGTGAAATGTATATAAGCAGTGTATAAACAATAAAATATTCGGAATTAATTAACAGAACAAAACATTTAAAAATATTTTGGCGTACGTGACCAACCCAGACTGCCACTTTGTAACGAAGTATGACAAACTAACGTAAACGGTACTCAGCAAGGCATTACCTTAAGCTAAGCGGTAATTGTTGAACTATAATTTGGTACTTGGGTTTGAGATCCCACATTGTAAAGTTGTATTTAAGAAGTCCTAATTAATATATAAGAAGAATAGAGAAATATTTAAATAAAACAAAAGGAAGATAGAAGCAGTTAATAAAACAATAAATATTACTATCAAGAAGTATATCAAATCAACTAGTATAGTATAGAACTATTTGAACTTCCTACAAGGTAATATCAAACCAATTTCATTACCATTGAAAAACAGTGATCACCATTTTGCGAACAATTATAAACTTCTATTCTCCAAATTAAAATCAATTCATATAAAGAACTAAAAAACTATTTATCCATAATTTCTAAAACTCATTAGCATATAAATATATTTCATTCTGTTTAGTCATAAGTTTGTATATATGTCTCTGATTGCATTTTTAATAGCCAGGATCCTTTAACCCGAGATAAAGAGTTAAAACTCACATTTTGTATATATTTAAATCTATTATTGTAATTCTTGTAATATACAAGAATCTTAAATTGTATATAAAAGTGCTCTAAAGCTTTCTGAAAAGAAAATCAGGCTTAATAAAGGCAATTTGTAAAAAAAAAAAGTTTGATATATTATTTTAATATAGGCCTAGCCTAATAATTAGTTATAGAGACAAATCTTATAAAAAATTAACAGTATAATACCGTCGTGTATTATAACGTAATATGGCATATTTCAAAAGTTACATTTTAAGGCTATATTACTAAATTTATCATGGTCAAAAAAATATACTCACTCATATCATTCATTCTCTGATTGATGGTAGACTGAGCCTGAGGCAACAAGGATGAACAACCACTAGTTGATTCACTACTCTCTGAACAATCATCTCCTGCTTAAAAAAAAAAATTAAATTCAAACTAAATTACAGTATACTCGACCAGTGACCTGTGCATCGACAACATGGCCCAATGTCAACTGCTGTTAAAGTTTGTTTTGTAATTGTAAACTTTTATAACTTAAGTGCAATGATTAGTATTATAAATTGTGTGTATGTGTTTGTACTTCTTGTATGACGTGCTAAAATGTGAGTAAATCTAAACCTGAAGATGGGTTCCTGAAACGCGCGTAGCATTAAACTACAAAAACAAAAAAGTTGCAAGACTGATAACAAGGTATATTATATACAGGGTGAGTTTAAAATGTCCCCCCCTAATTTTTTTCAAATTTCTTTGATATCGACTCCCAACCACCGCCGAACATCATTGATTAGTTTATACTTTCTTTTGATGAGGTTCACATTTTTGGCCGCCATATTGGATCCGCCTTATTGGAATGAACTTTTATTTTTTAAATGTAAAGGTAAGGTTGTGACCCATCATTTCAAACTATTTTCTTCTGTACACAACACGATGCGGCAATCGGTTTTTAATTATCTGCTTTCGTTCTCAAGATATTAACAATTTTGTAAAAAATTTAAAATTTTAAAAAATCCCTTGTTTTATTCAATTTTTATTTAAATATCGACCCTTTATCATCAGATATCACAGTTTGGTAGTAGCTTATAGATTTTTATTAAGTTATAAATTTTTACTGACATCTTGGGTACGCCATATTGGATTGAGATGCTTGTTTTTAATGTAAATGTGGTGCTGTGACACATGATTTTGAACTAATTTTTACGCTGTACACGCTGCCGCAATCATATTTATAATTTAAAATCCTTTAATTGTTTTTAAATAAATAATTATACTAAAAAAATACAATTAAATCAGGTTAAACTTTTTTTTAAACTTTAATTGTTATAAAAGATTAATTATTCCTTAAAATAAAATTTAAAAGTCATTGTAACCTTATTTACGTGTATGATCAAAAACACAAACAGTAAAGATTTGTATACAAACTTAAGGGTCGCATTAAGAGTGTTACTAACAATACCCGTGACAGTTGCTAGAGCAGAACGAAGCTTTTTGTAAGCTTTTTCGCTCTACTATGACACAGGAAAGGCTGAACTCTCTCACCATTCTAGCAATAGAAAATGATACTGCAAAAAACTTAGACTTTAGCGAAATTCTGATAACATAATTTGCTCATGCAAAAGCCAGGCGAGTGCCTTTCAATGTTTAAGTTTGTATATAGACGGCAAAAAAAAACACCAAAGACAAGAACAAATAATGAAAAGTCAAAGACTGCATTTTGTTTATAAATAAAAAATAAATCAAATCTTAGTATATGTAAATAAAATATGTAGTGGAGGGTGGGCGGTCCGTGATGCTGTTAATTATAATAGCTGCAGCTTTTCCAGTCCGGAACACGGTGGGTCCATAGATGGTGGATAATGGAGTGCAGCTAGGGTATCCCCCCCCCCCACCAAAACTGAAACGGAGAAAATTACGAGTTTTACAAGGAGTGGGGGGGCACCGATTTAAGACTTCCCTTGGGCGCCTACATACCTCGCGACGGTCACAACTTATCAAATATTGTGTCAAATAACTTATTGTATATATTTGTGTCAAAATAAAAATGTTCAATATTTTGCATATATCTTGAAATTTTAATTTGGTGAATATGGATTTCTCATCCATCATACTTCTACTAGATAGTGTTAAGTAAATAAAACTATTACTATAGTGTTCCTGATGTTTTCTAAACACACAGATATATATAATATGCCATAAATAAATCAAAATTTGCATTTCTTTAAAATTTTCAAAATAAGTTTGAATATGTGAAATACTCAGCACTTGGAGGGTTAAGTAAGATTTTACAGTATAAACTCACCATTAACTTTATCCAAGAGATGTGAGCCAGATGCTACTGGATGTGGAGTAAACGTAAACTGACGAGGATTAGATCTACTCGTACTTGGCTCACTCTGAGTCATAATTGGGCTAATTTCTTCATTTCCTGAACCTAAAACATCAAATGATAAATTCAATCAATAACCTTTTATAAAGTTAAAATGTCAAAATAAACGTATATTATGGTGTAGTTTACATAAAAGAAGCTATTGTATCGTATGTCCAAGGAATAAACTACCAGATTTATTAACATTAACATAATTATAATAAATATTAATTACACAGATTTAGCACTATCTATAAACTAGCACTAACACAGTCATATTTATTTTTTGATAAACAGAGTATTCACTGTTTAAACAAATAAAAGAGCACTGTGGCGACAAAATCACACTGATTTAAATAAAAACCCGAACCACAAAACAAGGAGCAAAAACTATAACTAAACAACTAAATTGTAAGTTAAGTTTAATACCTTACCCTTATGTACAGTAGTTATAGTTTTTGCTCCTTGTTTTGTGGTTCGGGTTTTTATTTAAATCAGTGAGAGTATTCACTGAATAAAAAAATATATTTCTTGACCTTTTGGGGACCTTAATTTCTATCAACAATTGCTACAGATTTAAATATATTGGGCCTTACCAAAAACTAAAGAAATAAAAATAGTCTAAAACTATGCTATGATTTATGCTATAAATAAAAATGCATTCTATTTAATTGGTTTGTGATATTGTACAAATTATCTGGATGTGCTTTTCTTAAAGATCTGTTTCGTCCCCAACCTGTAACTAGGGGAAATTGCTTGTGATTGTACATCAGGTTGCAATTTTTTTTTAAAGTTATGAACTTTGCAGTAGCAGCAGTGAGGCTTTTAAAACACATTTTTGCATGAATGGTTCACAATAAAATGTATATAATATAATCTTATCAATGTTAAAGACTCTGTGAAACTTGCATAACAAGACCAATTTTAATTCGAAAGATGTGATTTAGTACACTAAATTCAAATAAATTTAGTGAT